>CAUYQU010094514.1:0-12175 GCA_963574635.1 Cheracebus regulus | reverse complement strand
ACAATTATTGGCATAAAAGAGGTTTTTAATACCCATTTTTAGACTGCATTCTAGCCTGGGCAATAGAACAAGAATCCCGTTCTCTCTCCCTCTTTCTCTTCCTCTTTCTTTCTCTCTTTCATTCTTTTTTCTTTCTTTCTTTTGCTCTTTCTTTCTTTTCTCTCTTTTTCTTTCTTTCAAAAATAAAAAATAAAAAAAACCTAGGCGACAGGTTGATAAGTGCAGCAAACCACCATGGCACATGTATACCTATGTAACAAGCCTGCACATTCTGCACATGTATCACATACTTAAAGTAAAATTAAAAAAACAAAAACAGACACAAAATTGGCAATGACTAATAAAAGTATTTCTTCTTTGAAAAAATAAATATAATCTCCAACCACTGTGATATCTTAGCCAGTATAACCTCTGGCCCTAGAGAAAGGGAAAAGTCCTGCCTCAAGGTCATTGCAAGACCTATCTCTATTCCCATTCAGAGATGATTGGTAGGATTGTGTCCTTTCTTCTCCCCAGAGCAATCTCTGGGGGAACATCCATTCCTTTTAGGAGTAAATCCACATCAGTCAGAGCTTTTAGACAGTCCAGATAGATAGTTGATGGTACCTTTCCTAAAGTCTGGCTTTACAGTTTTACAGTACTTGTCAAAGACAGTACAGACTAAGGCTAAACTTAGTTTAAAATTTTCTTTTACTTATAAGGGCAAAGACCCAATACATTATGGAACACTGAACATCTCAACTAGAAATTTGTGCATCGTAGTTAACAATGACCAGGCACAGTTCCACCAAATAGGTGAGAATTTCTTCAGCCAGGTGATTTTCACTAAACAAAAGAAAGCTGATTTATCGATATTACCACTGCTAAGGACAAAAAACCTTTCCCTTTTAAATGACACTTAGCCCCATGCAAGTTTCCCCATCACCTGCTGCAGGGACTGGGGAAGCCTCACATCATGAGTATCTGTGATTTGTCAGTGACTGCACATCTCTGAGAGTGCAGACCTGAGTTACATTTTGGTATCTTCTTTGTCTCTTAGTCTGTTAATAAGTATCTATCTACTAAACGCTTATGGGAAACAATGCTGCTTTTTGTACTTGCTGCTTTTAATTTCATTTTTAATCTCTGCTTTTATTCTTTTATTTACAATTCTTGGAGAATTACGTGATTAAGCTAATCATAAATGTATGGTCTAGTGTGTCCTTTTGCATATACCATGTATAGATCTACTTGTGAGAGCATATGAAGATTTTATCAGGTTCTGCAAGTGATCAGAGAACATTCATGGAAGCTAGCACGCCAGTAGTATTAATCCAAATTCTTACTTGGACCACCAGAAAAAAAAAAACTGAGAGGATTAAAACATTGTCAACTTTTGTCAGTACAGAGTAAAATAATAACACACTGATTGGTTGATAAGATTGATTGACAAATTACAATGTGATGAAAGGAGAGACAGTCAGTACAGTTAAGTCAGTGATGTTGGGAATCACTGGATCAATGACTGTGGGTGTACACTTGCAAACTAAGTTTACCTGTGAATAGCTAAGGAGGCTAGGGAGTGAAGTCATCTGAACAGTCAGGAAAGCTTCTTGGAGATTGAAGGATGTAATACAAAGGAACCAAGTGTGGTCCTGTCTTCCACGCCCATGATTTACCATGAGATGTGAATGTCAAGAGGCTCAGCTGAATGAAATGAATTGATTTGTCATTAGTTATGAAAATCAGAAAACAAATATCGACACCTTTGCTGGGTTCAGAGATTTTGTGAGCAAAAATATATATGCAACCAAGGTTTAGTTATATCATTTATAAAAACCACAAATCAGCTTTTACTCTCTCCTGCCGGACAATGGGGTGGTGTCAAGCTTACAGAATCTAAAGGAACATGTCGTGCTAGTCATTCCTGTTCAGATGCAGATGTTGAGGAATGGTTTTCTGTAAGTCTCATGTAAATAACCATTTACTACAGGGAATTTCACTTCAAAGGCAATTATCTTATTTATATTATTTTTGAAGATGCCATTAATCACAAAATAAGTCTAGAAAAATAAAACCTTTGTCTAATTTTCTTTTGTTAGACTGTAAGGCTAATGATGTACTTTTTAAAAGAGAGATCGTCTTGCTCTGTAGCCTAGGCTGGCATGGTATGCAGCATGACTATAGGCACAGGCCACCACACCCAGCTAATTTTGCTGATTTTTGTAAAGATGGGATAGCTGTGTTGCCCAGGCTGGTCTTTAATTCCTGAAATCAAGCAATCCTCCTGCCTCAGCATCCCAAACTGCTGGGATTAGAGGTTTGAGCCACCGTGCCTGGCCTAATGATATACTCTTAATAGCTATGCTCCATAAACTCCCAGAGGCCTGATAGGAGAATAGGAGCCAGTTTTCCCCTCCTCTAAGCCTCTGTGCTCAAAATTCCTTGATCTGTGGCACAATGCTAGCAGCTGTATTACAAAGAATATAGGCAAGGGGGAGTTCATAGTGGGCTCTGGGTACCAGAGAGTGGAGGAGAGGGCCTGGCAAGAGGAAGAACTTGGGCAGAATAGAATGTACAGCTACAGAATGGGTAATGTTATGGACTCAAGATTAATGAATGGAGCCATCTCTTGCCAGAGTTGGGAGAGACAGAGAAGAGACAGCTCATTGCCGCTGGGAAGGAATGGCCAGGCACAGGCTGTCTATGCACATCAGCAATGTGACTCAGAAGGAACGCTATATCCACTTTTATATTTTGATGTTGTGTTCCTGGCTGGATCAACCTCAGCTTTATGTTCATTTGTTGATAAAACCAGGAGAAAAGTATTAAAGCATGCAGTGGATGTTAATGTACTCACTTCTAAAATTCCGGAGTCCAGGGGCCAAAGCTGCTCTGTTCCTGCTTCCTGGAGTGGGGGTGCAGGGGGATAAGGGAACATGACATATTTATAATGATTGTGTACAATGCCTAGTGGGTTGTTAATCCATTTCATAATGTTTGTGTAAAAACGTGGGATGGGAGAAATAGCGTAAGTTTTAGTGATGTATTCCCTTCCCATGTTGAAAGTTATGGTTGCTAGGGAAATTATTTGTTAGCAAAAGTAATTTAAATGTCAAAATTCAAAGTGTTTATTTAAAATTTAATGTCTCTGACTTGAAGCCATAATTATTAGACACCATTTCTCCTGAGAAAAGCTGACAATTACCTGAGAACCTATGTTTAACAGCCTTTCCTAGAAAAATTAATTAGAAACAAACTACTTCCTTATTAGTATTAATGGTTTAATAAGCTATTTTTAAACTATAATCATTCATAGTTCAATAAGTTTAAAATTTATTTGTTGGTGTAGGCATTTTCTCATAGATTAGACTATTCTCTGTCTTTTTTATGTACATTGGGCTTTGCTTCTGTTCTTTCACTGTTCTTGTCTACATTTTGGATATCAAGACAATACCTGTAGCTTTTGATAGCACCTGTATAGGAACTAAGGGCCCCTTAGCAGTAAAAAGCCATCAACAAATTGTAATTTGTTAAAAAATATCTTTGAGTTTCTACTGTGTGAAGATAAGTGATGGTGCAGAAGTGCTGATTTCATTCATTTGTATCCAGTTAAAATTCTAATATAATGTTAATAGTAGTAGTAATGATGGTACTTTATGAAGTGCTAAGTGCCAGGTACCATGCAGGCACTGTGCTAACCAATAACTTGTACTGTCTCATTTAATCCTCACAGCCATCTCATGAGGTAGACCTTATTGTTTCCATTTATAGTTCAGGAAACTGAAGTTCAGATAGTTAACTGCCTGAGATTTCACAGTTACTAAATGAAAGAGTCGAGATTCTAACATTATGTTTAACTACTTGTTTTAGTTGGCTGAGGCTGCCATAACAAAGTACCAAAAACTGGGTTCTTAAACAATAGAAACGTATTTCCTTGCAGTCCTAGAGACTAGAAGTTCAAGATGAAAGTATCAGCAGGGTGTGTTTCTTCTGAGGCCTCTCTCTTTGGCTTGTACATGGCCGTTTTCTCCCTGTGTCTTCAAATGAGCTTTCTTTTGTGCCTACGTGTGTCCTGATCTGCTCTTCTTATGATGACACCACTCATTTTGGATCAGGGCCCACCCTAGTGAACTCATTTAACCTTAATGACCTCTTTAAATACTTTATTGCCAAACACAGTCACATTCTGCAGTACAGCAGGTTAGGCTTCAACATATGAATTTGGGGCAAACACAGTTCAACCCATAAAAGTCCTTAAACCATGAAGTCTATGTATTACCAGCAAGAGGGACTATCAAGTCAGCTAGACATTTCCACTCTGGTATAAATTAGTTTTTCCCCAGCTAATTTCTTGCAGGAAAATTTTGATGGTGAAACTGATGGAGAAGGTTGGGGGCTCTGGGTCCTTTAGGGAATGAAGAAATGCCACCAAAAGTGGGAACAAGGAAGGAAGCTAGAAGGACAGCATCTCCTAATTTGCTGTTTTGGGTAGGACCAAACTTCTGGAAGTAAATTAAACACAGCATCACTTTCTAATTTTGCTTGTATATTTCACCTTTCTAGCTTCTCATTTTTGTTCTGAAAGCATCATTGCTCTCCAACCAAGCCAGCAGGCTCCTCAGCTCTTGGAAAAGTTCCTGAACAAATCCTATTGTCACTTCTCACATAGGACCTAAAAAATAAAAGAAAGTAATAATCTGCTAGATTCTTTATCATTTTAAAATGTCATTAAAAATTATAGACCTCTGTTAATACAGATTGGAATCCAGAAATTGTTAGCAGGTATCTGGAATGGTTAATAAGAATTCACAAGAAGCCAATCAACATCAGGGATGGTTTTTCCTCGTGAACGCTCAATTTCCAGCACAGCTGTTTCATCTAAAGGAGTAGATCAGAAAGTAAACCAGAGCACTACTCACACCCTGCCTTCCAAGAGTTCTTATTTCTATAACCTCTTGAGAGCCAAAGCTAATGAAGAAAGCAGGGCCTTCCTTCTACCCTAATCTAACAAGAGCCAGATTCTCCCATTACTTTTTCTCTTCCTATGCCAGTGAGTTTGTCCATGGGGCATACTGCTGAATCTGCCACTTGTCTAGAGGCAAAATTAACTACTACTTTTGGACACTCAGCTCAATGTTAAATATCCTGCTTGACAGCTTGTTAAGTGCCTTCTGAGTCAGGAAGGGCTAATACATTTCAGTTTGCACACCAACTCCAAATGATTGATGGGTATTGACCGTCTGGACAAGGGCAGCGTTGAGAAGGTTGTGAGGTCATTTTTTAAAAAAAGAAAAAAAATGATGTAATCAATTAGTGAGGTCTACCCTGGGAGAGGGACTAGTGGCACAAATATGAATGATCTTTCATCAGTAATAAATTCAAAGCTACAATTTATAGTGAGCTTACTTTGTGCCAGGTACTGGGCTAAGGCTGGTATATGCATTATTTCAGTGAATGTTCACAACTCTCCAGGATAAGTGTTATATATCTCCATTGCAGGGATAAAGAAACCTACAAGGATAAAGAAACTTGGGCACAGTGGGTTTAAATAACCAGCCCAAAGTCGTCCATCTAGTAAGATTCTGAGCAGGGCAGTCATGATATAGATTCTTGGAAAAAATGCACTGAATATGTGGATTAGGATTTCAGCTGAGGCTGCCACAGGCAAAGCTGCAGTGCTGGTATCACAGTGATGCAGGGCATCACCAAGGACCCAGGAGGAGCACTTCCTCAGGTATGCCCTCTTTACAGCCTTCCTATCTTGGAGTTGGCCAGCTTGTCTTCTCATAATTGAGTCCACAAATACTTAGTGGGCATCTACACTGTGCCAAGCATCTGGGAATGCGGCAAGCACAACAGGGTTCCCTGTCCTTCAAGAGCTTATGCTCAAGTTGAGAGAGGCAGACAATAAACACATAAACAAGTAAGATCACTTCAGGCCTCGATAAATGCTGCAGAGTTGCTTAAAGAGGGTTACTGAATGGGACCATGTGAGAAGAACTACTGTAGCCAGGGATGAAGATCTCTCTGAGAAAGGGATCTGAAAGGTAAGGAGGAGGCAGTGTGGGGAAAATATGGGACAGACAGAAAGAGGAGCAAATGCAAAGACCCTGACACATTAGGACCTTGTCATGCTTGCAGGGAAAGGGTGGGTTATTGGCCATTCCCTCATTGCTATGTGAAGACTAAAAAGCATGGCTATGCTTCAGTGACTGTCTGAATTTCAGTTCCCCTGCACAAACTACTTGGTGGGGAAAATAGAAGAAAGTGATCCTCCTTCTGTTTTTCTTTTCTCTCTTCTGCCCTCTAAATGTCTATGTCAGTAAGTCAGTAAGGAGTTACACACATGCCCAAACCTTCAGCATTTGAGGAATTAATTTGCTTAGAGAAGAATATGAACTTACAGTATGTCTTATAGAGAATTTTTTTATAATATATATAATAGTCATACATCAAACAAACTAGTATTAATGAGAATTCCTTCATAATCTAGAGTTTATTTTGAATAAACAAATAATAACTGAACAATCTAGAGAGTTTATTTATTTTGAATAGGCTAGAAAACTCAAGAAAAAGAAAAATCATTTTCATGAGTTTGGATACAGTTGTCATATATTTCCTGCAGAGTGGACTCTCCTTGTTGTAATCACTTGATCCTTTGGGACAGCTGTTGTGGAGAGGACACCTCAGAATAAAGGGTATTATGCCATGACAGTTTTTTTTTTTCTTGGAGCTTTTTTTTGACATTGATTTGAGATTGATTTACATTAGTTTATGTAATATTTTAAATAATAATAAAGTATATGCATTTCATGGTCATTACAGTATAAATAGGACAACTATTAGCTAAAAGCCTGAATTCACCTTTGCAAAGTTGCCCAACAAAGCTTCCTCCTGAGACAAAACCTCTGGCATTGCTGTCTCACATATCTATAATTATTTAATAAAAATTTATCAAGCCCCCCAACTGTGTACTCAGAAAGTGTTAAATTCTATGAGGGGTAAATCAAAAGCAGAGAAACCATTGTTTCTACCCTTGAGAAACTTGTATTTTGTTGGGGATAAATATTTGAAAGAGCTAAGGAACAAAGCTAGAGTGATTCAGAAAAAAATAATAGGTAACTAAGTTGCACAGAGCATTGCAGATCATCTTCATATGCCTTTCTTTGTTTCACTCGCACATTGGTCTTCTGGGATAGTTACTAACATTATCCCCATTTCCCAGATGAAGAAACTGAAGCTTAGAGAGGTAAAATACACAAGACAACTAGTAAAGGTCAGGAGCAGTCACTGTAGAAGTTAAGAGCAAGGACTCTGGGGTCAGACAGAGTTCGTTTTAGAAACTTGGGCAAGTTTTTTACCCTCTCTCAGCCTCAGTTTCCCCATGTTAATGGATAATAATGGCATTCACTTTCTCCAGCTGTTGTACTGAATGAGAAATCTATTGAAGATGCCTAGCACAGGGCTGGGACCACAGCATCCACTCAGTGAATGCAGCCCTTGTTATGAGGAAGTTGTGGAGCCAAGATTGGATTCCAGCACCTCTGTTTTCCAAATACAAGCCCCTGCGTGTCACGTGGACCTTAGCAGTCTCTGCTTAGGTTAAAAACGTAGCTCAACCACTTAGAGGCATGACCATGGGCAAGTTCCTAACGGCTCTATGTCTCTGTTTTCTCATTTGTGAAATGGGGATGATACAGTGGCTACCTCATAGGCTATGTAAAGGTACAGTGATTTACTACATATAGAGCATTTAGAACAGTGCTTGGCCACATTAAGCTCCCTAAAGAACTTTACCATCAAGGATGAAAGATGCAGGTGGGGTGTGTTTAGGAAGGCTTCTTCCAGGCAGAGCTTGTCACTTATATCCTGATGGAACAAATGCCAAGAGGAACTGAATCGGCACACCCTGCTGATCACCCTCACACAGCTGGGGGAGGCATCGTGGCTGGATTTGAAAACCTACTTCCACCACCTCTCTTGCACCTGTCAAAACTGCAGGGGCTGCTCAGCAACACATGAGAAATCCAATTTGCAATAAAATCATTTTTTCCAAATACATCTGTCTACACTTGAAGGCAGCAAAACACATTTGAGAATTCACAATCCCGAATAGAGGACATGAACTTGTCAACCTGTTCTGTCAACAGGCTCGATGTCTGAGTATTGTTGTCATCACAGAACGGCTTGTTATCTGCCAAGCTTGATTGTTTCCCTCTCAAGTGGGAATTGGAAGGTTCTCTAACAGGAGAAGAAAGCTTTATCAAGCCCCGGATGTAATGCAAAGCCATAGCCCTTGACTTTGTAAAGTGGAAGGTTTAGTCTCTGTGTGCTCTTAGCTATGTACTGCTCCATGACCCTAGGAACCTTCCCCTATTCCCTCTTCCCTCCCCTTCACTTTTTATTCCCTTTCTCCCCTTCTATAAAATGGCATCTCTAATGGGGGTAGGAACAGGTCAGATCTGTTTGCTACTCTGTAAAGATTCATTAATTTAAGTTACCATTTAGAGTTCGTTTATTGGGTAAGCACCATACGTGACCTTGTTTAGTCCTCAAGCCCCTGGAGGATTTGAACATAGGCTTCCTTGATGACAGAGCCAGGAATTTAAAGCACCATGCTTCCTCTGAGTATGTGCAAGGAGTTTGACTTTCTTGCCTGCGAGTCAAGGGAACTTTGGTTTTTGCCATAGGGGACTGTATTTTAATTGTATTACTTACACTCTTGACAACTAAAAAGGGTCAAATATAAGAAAGTTGTAGATTAAATTAAAAAGATGAGGAAATAATCCTAGCTCCAGAAATTAAATTCATTGAATCTTGCTGAATTTATAAGTGTCATTCCAATAGATTTCATTAAAATTCAACTGGGAAAGAAGAAATGAACAGATCACTGGCTTTGGATTCCATGTGGGACCAAATTCTGATTCCATATATGGCCTTAAGCAAGTACTTTACTATCTTTAAGAGAGGGCAAGCCTGGTGGCTCACGTCTTTAATCCTAGCACTTTGGGAAGCCGAGACAAGAGGATGGCTGGAGCCCAGGAGTTCAGGCCAGCCTGGACAACATAGTGAGACCCTATCTCTTAAACACACACACACACACACACACACCCCTCTCTCTTGCAAAGCCTCTTGATTTTCTTGACTATAAAACAGGAATGATAATACCTCAATTACAGAGTGGTTAGCTAACATATATAAAGCACTTGGTTCACAGTTAGTACTTAGTCTGTATTTCCCTCTCTTTAAGTTTTACCTCTCTTTAACAGATATGAAAGGAGGCCTTTTTCAGCAACTTGAAGAACCACAGCATAAATGCTGTTTTATTATAAAAGAAACAACAGTCTTGGCAAGTCCTCCCCAGACAAGTTTAAAAAAAATTTTTTTTTTAAATTGAGACAAAGGAGACTAGGGAGGCAAAAATATATATATTTAATAGTGACATTGTACCATTAAGAAATGTGATTTTTGGCTGTCATTATAGCCTTTTTCAATTTTGGGGGAAAACATTGCCAAATAAGAAAAAATTGAGTGAAATGAATAGGATTTTCAGCTCCTTAGAGGAAGCTCCTTTGACATGCAGTATAATTGCCAGAGGAAGTGAGTGTATGTTTTGAATACTGGTAGTGACCTTAGTAGAACAAGGTTGGACCTAAAGAAAGCAATTTGAGTTTCGGTCATTTCGCTCCAAAGGATTCTAGTTTCCTGTTCAACCGATGGTGCCCAGTGCTAAGGTGGACTATTTATCTTAGCAAATAAATGATGCAGATGCAGGCATTTTTTGTTGCTTTGTTAAAAAAAAAACAGGCCAGGCCAGGCACAGTGGCTCACAGCTGTAATCCCAGCACCTTGGGAGGCCGAGGTGGGCAGATCACCTGAGGTCAGGAGTTCGAGCGAGACCAGCCTGACCAATATCATGAAACTCCATCTCTACTGAAAATAGAAAAATTAGCCAGGCTTGGTGGGGTTCGCCTGTAATCCCAGCTACTCGGGAGGCTGAGACAGGAGAATTGCTTGAACCCAGGATGCGGAAGTGCTGTGAGCCGAGATCACATCATTGCACTCCAGCCTGGGCAACGAAAGTGAAATGCCGTCTGAAAAAGAAAAACAAACAAATACCACCACCAACAACAAAAAACAGGCCATACTCACAAACCATTTGTTGGTATCCTAAATATTATAAAGTTACTTGGGAATGTTGCTTTTCCATAGACTGGCTTTGGAAGTAGCTGTTCTGAAAACTACTCTCTTAAAGTTGTTTAATTATAGGCACACGTATAAGTGAAATAGCAATTAATTTTCTGGTGGAAACAGAACCAAACTTTAAGACAAAGAAACATTTAATGAACACTCAAGCACTATTTTTCTTTCTTTAAAGTTATTGTTTATCACTTCTACTTGGCAACTTCTGCCTTGTCAATTTTAGTAGTAACATATGGAGAAATTATCAAGTTCCATTCATTAGGTAAACGTGATTTATCCTTTGGTTTTTAACCAAATGGCTTAGTATTTCTCACAAAGGGAGATATTTCGCTTGCGTTAAATGACTAATAGTACAATTTGTTTTATATTATCGAAAAGAAAAAAAAGGAGAGAAACTGACTTAAGAACTTGTTTGGAAAGGATTATTGAAGAAGTAATCCACCTTAAGAGAATACAGTACCTGAAGCATATGAATGAAAGTCCTAATCAATCTCCCTTTGTTTTGGGAAATTAAAGACTATTTTAAAAAAACAGAATACAAAGAAAAGACAGTTTCTAGACAAGGCACTAAGCAGAAAGAAAAGCTGATGGACGTAAAAGCTAGGGATTTAATAATATTTGCATCCTCTCTTTTTGTCACATCTTGCTTCCACAGGCTTTTAAAACATAAAAGTGAGGACAGTGGGTTAAACTCATTCGTGTTTATAGCATTGTAAAAATGACTGAAGTTTTTTCAAGATGAAAACAAAGGCATATTCATCTTGATCTGAACAGCTCCTGCCTTTTTTTCTCTCTCTCTTACCACTGGTAATTGATAGTGAGTGCATATAGTTTTTCTGTACTTTAAACCAGTTCTCTGTCAACTGAGGTCTTGAGCCACCAATGAAACTAAAATAGGATGGAAGAAAAAAAAGCCAAAACTGGTGACCTTAGGAAATCCTCTCCAAAGGTTTTTCTCTTTATTTTGCTCATAATCACTATCCTCTTGATTCTTACACTATTGAAAATAATGTAGCATGACTTAAAAACATCAAAAAAATTCCAACCACTAAATTAAGTCATCTCATAAAACATGTAAGATTTGAATCCTTAATTCTTCAAAAGAATACATACCTGTATGTATATATACAGTAAGCCCTTTGTATCCATGGGCTCTGCATCCATAAATTCAACCAACTACAGAACATAAGTATTTGGGGGAAACAAATGACACAAAGTTTAAAAGGCAAAACTTTAATTTACCATGCACTGAGTACTACACTGAATCCAAGCAAGTGAGGTGATGTGTAGGCATTGTATTAGGCATTATAAGTAATCTAGAGATTACTTAAAGTATATAGGATGATGTGTAACAGGTTACATGTAAATACTACGCCACTGTCTATAAGGGACTTGAGCATCCTCAGATTTTGATATTTACAGGGGTCCTGAAACCAGTCTGCTATGGATAATGAGGAATGATTGTGTGTGCGTGTGTGTGTGTGTGTGTATATATATATATATATTTGGTTCTCTGTTGCAAATAATCAGGTAGATTAAAGAAGACTAAAAGAAACAACTAAATTCTTGTTTTAAAAATATAGGTTTATATATGATATAATAATTAAACCACCATAAGGACAGTAGAATATCCTGAACTTAACAGCAGATTATATTTTAAAAATATTTTAAAAGATATATAGTGAATGTCATTTCGTAAGCACAAGTAGCTTGGAAACAAATACATTTTTTTTGAAAGAAAGAAAAAGAAAAGGAGAAAGAAAGAGCAAAAGAAAGGAAAAAAAATGAAAGAGAGAAAAAGGGAGAGAGAATGGGATTCTTGTTCTATTGCCCCAGCTAGAATGCAGTTTAAAAATGGGTATTAAAAACCTCTTTTATGCCAATAATTGTGCTTAACGATGAAGACAGGAAGGAATAGGGGATGAAAATAACAAACAAGCAGCCAACCAATATTTTATTTAAACCTGTGAAATGCTATGCAATTGCTGAG
>CAUYQU010094513.1:0-39284 GCA_963574635.1 Cheracebus regulus | reverse complement strand
CGGGACAGCTGGGTGTTCATAGCCACCTGTGAACAGGCTTGGAGGTGATCTCAACCATAATTGGAAGGACAATTGGCTTCGGTTTCCCACTAGACAAAACTGTGACTGGTTTGGGGATCAGAAAAACACAACCTCCAGCCTGGGTGAAATCCCGTCTCTACTAAAAATACGCAAAAAATTAGCCGGGCATGGTGGCAGGTGCCTGTAATCCAAGCTACTCGGGAGGCCGAGACAGGAGAATTGCTTGAACCTGGGAGGCAGAGGACGTTGCAGTGAGCCGAGATCTCCCGACTGCATTCCAGCCTGGGGGACAGAGCGAGCCTCCATCTCAAAAAAAAAAAAAAAAGAAAAACACAACCTCAGGTTGTATCTGATTTGCATATCTGATTTGCTTAACAACAAGATCCTGTTCAGCTCTGGGAAGGAGACTGCATAGTAAGTTTTAGTTTTGTGAATCACAGGGAAAGCTTGAGCAGCAGAGCTTGAAGCGCAGAATGAGAGAACTAGGTAGGGACAGGCAGTTTAACCAAGAAGACGTGCCCCCCATTAGGTGCAGTGGCTTGTGCCTTAATCTCAGCTACTCGAGAGGCTGAGACAGGAGGATCACTTGAGCCCAGGAGTTACAGACCATCCTGGGCAATGTGGCGAAACCCCATCTCTACAAGAAATACAAGAATTAGACAAGATGGTGTACACTTACAGTCCCAGCTACTCAGAAGACTGAGTCAGGGTGGTTGAGGCTGCAGTGAGCCATGACCCTGTTTTTCCAACACGTCTTCCCTCCCCAGATCTCAAAGAGAAGATTGATATTGGGCTGCCTCCACCCAAAGTTTCCCGGACCCAACAGCTGCTGGAAAGGAAACAAGTCATCCGGGAGCTTCGGGCGAATGTGGAAGAGGAGCGGGCTGCCCGCCTCCGCACAGGTAAGCCTTCTCAGGGGAGGGACCATCTCAGAGTTGGGGTACAGAGTGTGTCCCTGCCCCCACCCTGTACCCCAACGGACCTTATTCCTGCCCAGCCAGTGTCCCACTGGACGCCGTGCGCGCTGAATGGGAAAGGACCTGTGGCCCCTACCACAAGCAGCGTCTGGCTGAGTATTACGGCCTCTACCGAGACCTGTTCCACGGTGCCACCTTTGTGCCCCGAGTCCCCCTGCACGTGGCCTACGCTGTGGGTGAGGACGACCTGATGCCTGTGTACTATGGCAATGAGGTGACTCCAACCGAGGTAACTGCTCACATGGGCCTTCTCCCTGCCCTGTGCACACACAGACACATCCCATCTCAGTGTCACAGACGCTCCAGGGTTTGGAATTTTGTTGTTCTCTCTTTGATTTCCTGGAAGACAACACCATGACAATTACCAAGAATTTAATACAAAATGTAGGAAAAAGACGCTCCGTCTCAGCACATTCCTGTGAGCGGCCTGCTGTCTGTGTTGTGCCCTCCTGCTTAGGCCTTGGCACACGTTCCTTTTTGTGGTTGTTGCCTGGACGGGCAACTCAGCAGGGCTCCTTCTCTAAGCATCCCTTTGCCTGCCTGCCTGTGTCAGGGGCTGTCAAGGGTGTTTGGGTCAGAGTGGGCACCCCTTTCTCCAGGGCTCCCTGCAACAGCTTGTCTGTCCCTGGTAGAGCTGACAGCTTCCTTCTCTTTCTGCCAGGCTGCCCAAGCGCCAGAGGTGACCTATGAGGCAGAAGAGGGCTCCTTGTGGACGTTGCTACTCACTAGCTTGGGTGGGTGTCGGGCTCACCAGGCCTCCTACCCCCTTACCTCCCATGAGCCAGGGCCCTAGGGGGCTGGGGAAGGTGCCAGGTGGGGATCCCCAGCACTGGCTCCTAACAAGGGGTGGGGCAGCTGGACCATGGTCAGCAGGTGTGTTTTTGTGCAGATGGGCACCTGCTGGAGCCAGATGCTGAGTACCTCCACTGGCTGCTGTGAGTACCGGGGATGGGGAGGGCCCAGGTGGGAGGGTCAGACCCAGGAGCTGGAACAAGCTGCACCTGAGTTTCATGGACTACCCATGGGACTTTGAATTCACCTCCCACCTCAGGAGGTGACCCTCGCCTCTGCCTCCTGAGGGGGTTAGGGGCCCTGGGATCTAGGTGTGTACTTGAAGACAGCTACAGGAGACAAAGCTTACAGTAGGCCTCGGTCAGCCCAAATAAGCCTCATCTTTTTTATTTTCCCTTTTTTTTCCCCTTCCCCCCAGCATTTTTTTGAGTCAGGGTCTCACTCTATACCCTAGGCTGGAGTACAGTGGTGCAGTCATGGCTAATTGCAGCCTCTAATTCCTGGGCTCAAGTGACCCCCCCATCTCAGGCTCCTGAGTAGCTGAGACTACAGGTATAAGCCACCACACACAGCTAATTTTTGTATTTATTTATTTATTATACAAAGAGCTCTTGGCATGGAATTTTTGTATTTTTTATAGAGACAGGGTTTACCACGTTGCCCAGGCTAGTCTCCTGAGCTCAAGCGATCTGCCCACTTCAGCCTCCCAAAGTGCTAGGATTACAGGCCTGAGCCACCATACCTGGCCCCTTTGTCGCTCTAAACTCATTTCTTTGCCTGTAAAAGTGGGATAATGTCACCACCTGACTTACTCAACCTGAGGTGGACTGTGACAATCGTGGGGGAAGAAGTGGCAGAGGCCTGGCAGCTATAGCATCCCCCGAGTGTCCCTTGAACCACTGGGCACTCCTTCCCTGGGACCAGGCTTCTTCCCACAGGGCCCAGGCTGGGCTGCCTTCTATCTTCTTGGTAGCTTTTGGCTCTGAACAACAGGGCAGGGGGCAGATGTCAGGCCCGTGACCCCAGCTTTGAACCTTCTGGTTAACTGGGGACAGTGACTGGCAAGCTGGTTTCTGTCGTTTTTATTCAGCTGCAGTTACCAACCTGTGTGGCAGGACCCTCTGGGGAGTTGTCCTGAGGCAGTGGCCACCCCATGACAGGCTGGGCACACACTCCCTGGAGGTCCTGGAGACTTCAGGATGCGGAGGGAAAAGCAGCCAACTAGCCACAGTGACCCTGGCCGACCTCCTGGCTCCCGGGGCCTGGAAGCAGGCTGCGTGGCCTCGCTGTCAAGTTGATGTTCTCTGGAGCCCTGTTTGCAGTATGTCCAGGTGTCCACAGAGCTTTGCTTCCTCCTCCATCCTAGGACAGAGATCGCTTAGGGCTATCCTACCAGGGAGTCATGTCAGCCTCTAGGATGTGTGTGGAGCTGGGGGGGACGCTCCTGCCACCTCCCTGGATCGGTTATTAATGGGGACTTTCCTCCTCCCAGAACCAACATCCCGGGCAACCGGGTGGCTGAAGGACAGGAAACGTGTCCCTACCTCCCCCCCTTCCCTGCCCGAGGCTCCGGTGTCCACCGCCTTGTCTTCCTGCTCTTCAAACAGGACCGGCTGATTGACTTCTCCGAGGATATGCGCCCCTCACCCTGGTAATGTATACCCCTGGCGCATAATCTGACCTCAGGTCGGCTCCCCTGGAATAGTCACTGTTGCTCAGTTCTCCCTCAACCTTGACCTTGAAGCTGGCAGAAGAGCAGGATAGGGTGCTAGTAGACCCAAAGGGGTGTCTCAGGGGTGGAGGAGTGTGGGGCTCTGGTGCCCAACTCCCCACTCTCATGTTCTCCATCTTCTCATAGCTACCAGCTGGCCCAGCGGACCTTCCGCACCTTTGATTTCTATAAGAAACACCAAGAAGCCATGACTCCAGCCAGCCTGTCCTTCTTCCAGTGCCGCTGGGATGACTCTGTCACCCACATCTTCCACCAGCTTCTGGGTAAGGGCCATGGGGCTGGGGCATGGGGTGGGCCTGAGCTCCCAGGTCTTGCCTGCCCTGCCCAGGAGAAGCTTTGTTAGGAGAGGGCCGAGGCAGGCCCCTGCTGGGCAGCCCTCAGCCTAAGGGGGTGCAGGCCAGCAGGAGACCACCCCTGTGCCCCTCGCTCTTCTTGCAGACATGCGGGAGCCAGTGTTTGAGTTCGTGCGGCCGCCCCCTTACCACCCCAAGCAGAAGCGCTTCCCCCACCGGCAGCCCCTGCGCTACCTGGACCGGTACAGGGACAGTCATGAGCCCACCTATGGCATCTACTAAGGAGCCAGAGTGCGCCCACCTCAGAGCATGGGATTGATCGGCAGCAGCAGTAAAGACACAGCTCCAGAGGCCAGGCTTTGGGGTCTGGGCCTGCCTGAGGCAGCCCCTCTGTGACTCCCTTCCATCAGGCCCAGGGCTTAGAGTGAAAGGGACTCTCAGGTGATGGTGTGTCGAATGTGAATCAAGATCTCTTGCCGAGTGTAGTGGCTCACGCCTGTAATCCCAACATTGGGAGGCTGAGGACGGAGGATCGCTTGAGCCCAGGAATTCAAGACCAGCCTAGGCAACATAATGAGACCCTGCCTCTTTTTAAAATAAAAAACAAATTGGAAAAGATGATTTTTGCTGTAGCCTGGGTTGGTGTTCCAAGGCCAGAGGCCCCTGATGGAGCTGTATTGCTTCGTGGGTGGGAAAGGGGCTGCCTCCCGCCCCACTAGGTGGGCCTTCACCTCTGTCTTCAGAGGGTGTCCGGGGCCCTGGGATCCGAAGCAAAAGAAGGCAGTGGGCCAAAAACAGGTGTGGCCCAGGAAGGGAGACATCCCAATCCAGCAGGTGCCTGAAACCCAGCTCCCTGAAAAAGTGCAGCAGAGCAGCTGGGCCGAGGAGGGAGCATTTATTGAGCACTGACTGTGTGCCCCAGGGTTCCCACAGGCCCCTGGAGAGAGTGCCTGCCAGCACTGACCCTCTGCGCAGGCTCCTTCCCCCACCCTGGGCTTGGGAGGAGAAGCCACATCAAATAGGGAACAGCATATCTCAGAGACCTGCTCAGGGTCAGAAAGCCCCATGGAGCCTCTCGCTGGACGGTTAGGTGTTTTGTTTCACCCTTCCCCAAAACAGAAGGCTGGCTGACTAGTAGCTGGAGGGTAGATCAGTGCACTTTCCAGAAAGACCAGCTATCACTGCACAGAGGACGCGGTGCTTGCTCCAAGCAGCAGTGAGAGCATGTGCTGCCTCAACATCAGCCCAGCTTGGTTAGAAAGGCCTTACCTCGCCTGGATTCCCCCTGGCCTGATAAGCACTGCCCAGGGAGGTGGGGGCCAGGTCTCCAGACCCGCGGTGCGCTGCGCAGCTGCAGGGGAAATGCTGGAGTGCCTCTAAATATTGAGGCTGCAGATCCGCTCGGACCCCGGGCTAGGAACTCTCCCCAGCAGAGGGCAGCAGGGAGAGGGGATGCTGATTCCAGCTGAAAGCTGGTTTGTGTATTCATTCAAGGGCCATTTGAAAAACACCAGTTAACTGGTCCCTGTCTCCTGGTGACCAGACATTTCCATCTCGCTGTTTACTTTAAAAGAACCAGAATTACGTGCAGCCCAGAGAAGGAAGACACCCCAGTCTGGCAAGTGCCTGAAAACCAGCTCCAGGAAAAAGTGCAGCAGCGCTCCTCGGGTCTGCAGGGAGCCCGCCCGCCCACTTGCACTGACTGTCATTTCATCGCCGACCCCAGAGGGTTGGGGCGGGGGGTGGTCTATGCTGTTAGGCGATTGACAGATGAGTCCAGAAGAGGTTCTGCGCTGTCTGTGGTCGGAAGCCCCGAGGCCCCGCGGGGTGCGATCTCGGCTAACCGCCACCTCCGCCTGCCGAGTTCAAGCGATTCTCCTGCCTCAGCCTCCCGAGTGGCTGGGATTAAGGGCGCCCGCCACCACGCCCGGCTAATTTTGTATTTTAATTAGAGATGGGGCTTCTCCATGTTGGTCAGGCTGGTCTCGAATTCCCCACCTCAAGTGATCTGCCCACCTCGGGCTTCCCAAAGTGCTCGGGATTACAAGCGTAAACCACCGCGCCCGGCCCCTGGCGGGGTTTTCGAGCCTCTGGTCTCCGGGAGCTGGGCTGAGGGCCCAGGGGAGTGGGATGGACCCGCCAGGCCTGGACCCGAGACAGCCGCACCCAGCTCCCAGCCAGGGTGGCGCGGAGCCTGGAGGGAGGGAGGGGCGCAACGCGAGAACGCGAAGGCTTCGAGCGGCCCAGGCCGAGGTGGGCAGGGGTGGCCTGGGCCCCAGCAGCGGCCGCTGGTCGGAAGTGTCAGAGGAGGGCCCGCCGCGCGCGTCCGCGTCCCTGGGCGGGATTCCCGTCCCGCCGCGCCCCGCCCCGCGTTGGTCACGCAGGGCGCCCTCAGCGCGCGAGGCCCGCGGTCCCTTTAAGACGCCCGGGGCCCGCCCCGCCGCAGCCGGGCCATGGCGGCGCAGCTACTGGAGGAGAAGCTGACCTGCGCCATCTGCCTGGGGCTCTACCGGGACCCGGTGACGCTGCCCTGCGGCCACAACTTCTGCGGGGCCTGCATCCGGGACTGGTGGGGCCGCTGCGGGAAGGCGTGCCCCGAGTGTCGGGAGCCCTTCCCCGACGGCGCCGAGCTGCGCCGCAATGTGGCCCTCAGCGGCGTGCTGGAGGTGGTGCGCGCTGGGCCCGCCCGGGACCCCGGCCCTGACCCCGGCCCCGGCGCGCGCTGTCCCCGCCACGGGCGGCCGCTGGAGCTCTTCTGCCGCACCGAGGGCCGCTGCGTGTGCAGCGTGTGCACCGTGCGCGAGTGTCGCCTCCACGAGCGGGCGCTGCTGGACGTCGAGCGCCTGGAGCGGGAGGTGACTCGACCGACGCGGGTGGGAGGAGGCCGGGCCCGCCGCAGCCTGACCACCGCCCGGTGGCTGCCGCGGGCCGCGCCCTGCTCTCTCCGGGCGCCCGGCTGGGGCCGGAGAGCCTCAACTGGAGGCGGCTTCGCCCAACCTGGGGGTTGATGATAAAAATCGCGGGTCTGTGCATCGGACTGGGATGTGCAGCCCAGCCAGGGCCACAGGGTAGGGTGGGTCTCAGGAACTGCTCGGTGCCTTCTGGATGAACGTAGAAGCCTGGGCATGAGGCAGCAGCTCCCTGCCCCGTGCCCAGGCACTAGAAAACCGTCACCGGATCTGCAAGCCTCCTTTCATTTGCTGTGTAGGAGGGCTTGGGGACTGTTGGTAAATGGATCAGAGGAGCTCCCTGTCCTTAAGAGACTTAGAGTTCACTTAAGAAGTCAGTGTTCCAGTAAGGTGTGAATGTATTGTTACAAAATGCAGTGAGGAAAGCACATGGCATGTGATAGCAATGTCGAGGTGACCCTGCTAAGCGGGCAGGGGAGGCCGCCTTCAGGCTGGCACGTGAGGGCTGAGGAAGCACCAGCCAGGAGAAGAAAGATCTGAGGAAGAGCATTCTAGGCAGAGGAGGCGGCCTGGTCCCCACTCTGGGATGGGAACGAACTAGGCACGCGGGGTCCCTGGTGGCAGATTTGTGCCGCTGAGATCTGTGAGCGAGGCCCTAGGGGTCAGCAGGGTCGGATAGGGCAGGGTCCTGGGGCAGTCTGGCTCTTACTCTAGGGGCATGGGGACTGTCACGTGGAATCATTTGGGGACAGAGGACGGCTTGGGAGCAGGGTTGCACATGATCAGATTTGGGCTTCATGGAGACTGATCACCTGGCTGAGGAGTGAAGTGGGCATAACACCTGAATGGAGGAGCAGCTCAGGGCAGGAGTGCAGGGAGCAAGGAACTGGTTGAGGGGGGCAGGGAGAGGAGACCAGGATGGAGGAGGAGATGAGAAACGCTGAGGGAGAGCAGTGCCTTGTGGAGGCTAAAGCAGGCCAGAGGGGACATGGGGGACAGCAGAGAGGGTGGTAAGGGAGACACCTGGGTTTCTGTGTTGAGCAAGCAGGTGGCTGGGGTGCTGTGTGCTGAGAGGCATAGTTTGGCTTTAGATGTATAGAGGTCAGAGTCGCCAATGGGACAAACCAGGGGACAGGTCTGCAGTAGCTGTCCAAATCTCAGGAGCGGGGAGCTGGGAGTCTAGAGCTGGGAGTCATTAGCACCAGGAGAGAGAGAAGGTTCCAGGAAGGAGGAGGAAAAGGCCCTGCCTGCAGTCAAACCAAGCTGGAGCTCCCAGGGAGATGAGGAAGGCTGGGGGAATGGCACAGGAGTGCCAGGAGGAGAATGGTCAGGGTGCCCATGCTGATCTGAGGCTCGGTACAAGGACAGAAATGACCTTCAGCGTCAGTACCATGGAGGTGGCCCATGCCACGAGACCATTTCAACAGCAAAGACAGGACACGGAATCATTTGGGGACAGAGGAGGGCTGGGACTAAGGCATGGGCGGAGGATGGCGCAGGGACACTGGACGGACAGGAAGGGAAGGGGTGGCCTGATGGGCAGGGAGGGAGGGAGGGATGCATGGCTGGGGGTTGGCGAGGTGGGAGGCCTGGGACTGAGGTGGCTGGAACAGGAGAGGGCAGGAAGGCGGTGGTCAGAGAAGGAAGAATGGATGCCTAGAATGCAGCTTGTGAGCTGGTGACAAAGGCCAGGGTGCCTTCACAGGAGTAGCTGAGATGAGGTGAAGGAATAGGGCTCCAGAGTGTTGGGGGACATTGCTTGTAGCTGCTGAGGCCACCGAGGAGGATGAGATGAGATGTACTGCTCATGGCGGGTGCAGAAGACTGAGCTAGGCATGGAAATTTGCAACGGAGGCCAGTACATAATGGCCATGCCGAGGAAGGGAGTGACAGGGGCAGCCAGTGGCACCTGGGGAGCCAGGATTTTGCAAGAGAGAGGGAAAGGCACATGGGGGTGCTGTCCCTGGGGGCGGGCCAGGTGCCCTGGGAGAGCCCACCCTCCCACCTCCTGTGTTCCTGTGTTAGATGCTCGAGGCAGGGGACCTGGAGGAGTGCTGGGCTTGGGAAGAGCTGAGGACTTTGTCCAAATTATCACCTTCCCTGAGCCCATTTCCTCTCTGATGTGTTGTGGGGAGCAGAAGCAAGGTGGTGAAGCTCTTGATCAGGCGCTGGGAACGGGGCCCCTGGTATCTTCGTTGTTTGTCCTGCTCCCAGGAGAGCATGGTGTTTTGATTCCCAAGGGAATCGGGGAGCACAACCGAATAGGCGTCCCCTTCTCCCCCTCCAAAGCTAGGGCCAAGGGCTGGCTGGGTCCCCTGAAGAATCTACTTTGTGCATGCAAATAACTGGCCACTTGTCAGACAGCTTTGGGGCTTTGGGTGGTCACTGCAGTCAGCTCCTCAAGCCCCAGGGCCTCCTGGGCCACTGACCCCTCTGCAGTGAGACAGAGACCAGTGGCTTTAGGGTTTGGGCTCATCCCCGCAAGGCCCCTGAGCCAGCATTATTGCTTTCTTATATTGATGGGTGGGGGGGTTAGGCCCAGAGAGGGCAGGTGCTTTTCCCCAGCTTGCTCAACGTGCAAGAGGTAGAAATGAGAATGAAGCCCAAGGCTTCCCCTCTGCTCAGGTTCCACCTGCCGCGGGCGAGGAAGGACTTTGTCCAGACCCCTCGGCACACGGGTCCAACTCTCCCTGGGTTAGAGTGAGGCCGGTTCTCTGGAGGCTGGCCCAGGGTGGCATGGGGAGAGGCTGCCTGGCATCTGCAGGCATGGTTGGTTGTCTGAGGAAGGATGTCACAGCCAGTCCTGGCCCTCTCTCGTTGCTTGTCCCACGGGCGGGCGCCACAGGCCCAGCTGAGAGCCAGCCTGGAGGTTACCCGGCAACAGGTCACCCAAGCCGAATGCCAGCTACTGGAGCTACAGAAGCAAAGCAGCCAGATCCAGGTACGAGGCCTGTGCCCGCCTGCCCACCATGGCCTCACACTGCATCCTGGGGGCAGCCACCAGCTGGTCCCTGGAACACCGGGTGGCAGGGAGTGGCGCTGAGCAGGGAGCTGGGCAAAAGAGGCCTGGGGAGGACCTTGGCTCCCCACATCCCTGCCCCTCTGCTCAGCAAGCAGCCCTGGCCCTAGCCTGCCTTGGTGTGGCGCAGGGCCCTGGCCCCCCTGAAGCCCCTCCTGTTCCCACGCAGAGCTCGGCCTGCACCTTGGCCTCCTCAGTCTCCGGCAAGTTCAGCAGCCTGTTGCAGGCCCTGGAGACGCAGCACACGGCGGCGCTGAGGAGCATTGAGGTGGCCAAGACGCAGGCACTGGCACAGGCTCGAGACGAGGAGCAGCGGCTGCGGGGCCACCTGGAGGCTCTGGCTCGCCATGGCTGCAGGATCCGGGAGCTCCTGGAGCAGGGGGATGCGCAGACCTTCCTGCAGGTGCCAGGTCTCAGGGCACAGGTGGGGGGACCTGCTTCCTGGCCCCTCGAGCCCAGGCTGACTTGCTCTCCCTGGGGCTCAGGAATCACAGCTCCTCCAGCCCCCAGGGCCTCTTGGGCCACTGACCCCTCTGCAGTGGGACGAAGACCAACAGCTGGGTGACCTGAAGGAGTTGCTGAGCCGACTGTGTGGCCTCCTCCTGGAAAACAGGGGCCACCCCGGGGCACCAGCCAAGCCTGTGGACTTAGGCCCCGTGGGTAAGGCTGACCCCAGACACCCCCCCCACCGGGCCCAGCTGCCCTTCCCACTGGGGGATGGAGGGGGTCATGGCCCACACATCGAGACCTCTCCAACCACTCCCCTAACGCTGCTTTGCCCCCTAGAGGCCCCGCGTCCCCTGGCACCGGTCCCAAGCACAATTTGTCCACTGAGGAGGACACTCTGGCAGAGTAAGGAGGCCGTTCGTGTATGTGTGCACCTGTGTGTGTGCAAGGAAGTGCACATGTATGCCTGTGTGTGTGGTGTGCAAGGAAGTTCACGTGTGCACCTGTGTGTGGTGTGCAAAGTGCACGTGTGCCCCTGTGTGTGTGGTGTGTAAGGAAGTGCATGTGTGCACTTGTGTGTGTGGTGTGCAAGGAAGTGCATGTGTCTGCCTGTGTGTGCTGTGAGCACTGTGTGCATGCCTGTTTGTATGCATGTGTGAGTGGAGAGACATGTACTGTGACTGTCCTGTCCTGGATTTCTGGGCCTGGACACCCCGCCTGCACACCTCCTGCACGTCTACCCTGAAGCAGACGCAGCCAGCATGTGTTGAAGGACAGTCTGGGACACAGATCTACAATTCTTCCACTTCATACTGAGTTAATGGCTCTCGGAGCCCCAGTTTTCCCAGCTGTGAACGGGGCTGATAGAGGATTCCGCCCACGAGGTGGCGGCGAGGATTCAGTGCTGTGGTGACGGCCAGTGCTTGGCCTGCCTGGCGAATGTTTAGCAGTGGGTAAATGGAGATGTGGCTGTGCTGTCTTCCCTCTGGACAGGACCCCTAGCCCACCTCTGTCCTTTCCCCAACAGATTATCGCAATCTAACCTTTGATCCTGTCAGCGCCAACCGTCACTTCTGTCTGTCACACCAGGACCAGCAGGTGAAGCACTGTCGTCAGTCCCGGGGCCCAGCTGGGCCAGGCAGCTTTGAGCTCTGGCAGGTACAGTGTGTCCAGAGCTTCCAGGCCGGGCGCCACTACTGGGAGGTGCGTGCGTCAGACCACTCGGTGACACTGGGCGTCTCTTACCCGCAACTGCCACGGTGCAGGCTGGGGCCCCACACAGACAACATTGGCCGGGGCCCCTGCTCCTGGGGGCTCTGCATCCAGGAGGACAGCCTCCAGGCCTGGCACGACGGGGAGGCCCAGCGCCTCCCAGGGGTGTCGGGGCGGCTCCTGGGCATGGATTTGGACGTGGCCTCAGGCTGCCTCACGTTCTACAGCCTGGAGCCCCGGACCCAGCCCCTGCACACCTTCCACGCCCTCTTCACCCAGCCCCTCATCCCCGTCTTCTGGCTCCTCGAGGATAGGACCCTGACCCTATGCCATCAGCCGGGGGCTGTGTTCCCTCCTGGGCCCCAGGAAGAGGTCTCTGTGCTCAGCTGAAGAAGGCATGGGATGGAGCCCTGGGACAGCTGCCACCCTGCCTGTGCACCCAGGAGCTGCCCAGCTCCAGCTTGGGGATCTGAGGACCAGCTGTTGGCCTCTCTGTGACTCAGAGAGAGGTTGAGGGGGGGCAGTGAGCATAAACCCAGAGTTCACTCTTCCAGCCTCTTAGAAGGGGACACGGTCTAGGAAGGGGATAAATGGGAAGCCCTTGCCCCAAACAGAACCCAGTTCTAGGCACTGACCGGACCTAGGAGGCTACAGCAGTGCCCAGGGGACTTCTGGACTTACAGGATAGCATATGTGACAAAATTCAGATCCACCTGAACTTGCCTCTGGAGATGATACGGGCCAAAGGAGCAGTCAGTGTGGGGCGGCAAGTGAGGGGAAGACAGATTCCTCCCTCCTCCCTGCCTGAGGCTCTTAATTTTTTGTAACATTTGGGTAGACATCTGTCCTGTCTTGGAGTCTTTTTATTTTGTGCATCCTTAAAATAGTACGCTATAAACAACTGTTTTCTGCATTTAAACATTTTTATTTTTTTAGGAAACAGTCCTGCTCTGCTACCCAGGCTGGAGTGCAGTGGTGCAATCATGGCTCACTGCAGCCTCGAGCTCCTGAGCTCAAGGGATCCTCACACCTCAGCCTCTGGAGTAGCTGAGGTTACAGTGTTTTCTGGTTTTTTGACTTAGCATTTTTCACGATTGAAAATTTTCACTGATGGATTGCTGTAGTCATTCTAATGGCTATCAGATTTATTTACCCACTATTGGACATTTAAATTGCTTTCTTTTTAGCTATACAAATATCAGTATTGCCAGACGAGATGGCTCACGCCTGTAATCCCAGTACTTTGGGAGGCTGAGGCGGGTGGATCACAAGGTCAGGAGTTCAAGACTAGCCTGGCCAACATGGTGAAACCCTGTCTCTACTAAAAATACAAAAATTACTAGGCATGGTGGTGGGCACCTGTAGTCCCAGCTACTCAGGAGGCTGAGGCAGGAGAATCCCTTGAACCCAGGAGGTGGAGTAGCTGAGATTACATTGAATGTGATATTTTTTTTTTTTTTGAGACAGGGTCTCCCTCTGTCATCCAGGCTGGGGTGAAGCAGAGCCATCATGGGCTCATGGGATTCTCCTGCGTCTGCCTCCTGAGTAGCTGGGATCACAGGTGTGTGCCACCACGCCCAGCTTCCAGTGAATATTTCTGAGCAGGATGCCTGGCCACATTGATGGTCATGTGTGTAGGCTAAGTTACCTCAAGCGAGTCATTCAGGAAACAATGAGCACTTGAAGATTGTTTTAAATAAAAGGCCGCAGTGAGGCCACCTTGAATCAGGCCGACTAAGGCCCCTCAACCCCATCACTGAGCAGCACATGACACTGGCAGGACCTGTCTCCAGCATTCCACCCCTGGGCATGGGGCTTCAGGGCAGCCATGTGTGCAGGTGCCAGCACAGGCTAGCTCCTCTAGGTGTGGTCTGGTCTTTGCCATTCCAGAGCATGCTGCCACGAAGACCCCAGCCATGTTTTTGCTTGTATTTCCAGAAGTGGGGTTGCCAGGTCATATAGCAGGTGTAATTTTTTTTACTTGACATGTTCCACTTGTCCTGGGAGGTGGTTCCAAGGGTGTCTGCTTTTGGCTGGGCATGGTGGCTCACACCTGTAATCCCAGCACTTTGGGAGGCCGAGGTGGGTGGATCACCTGAGGTCAGGAGTTTAAGACCACCCTGACCAACATGGCGAAACCCCATCTCTACTAAAAATAGCCGGGCATGGTGGCATGCATCTGTAGTCCCAGCTACTTGGGAGGCTGAGGCAGCAGAATCGCTTGAACCCAGGAGGCGGAGGTTGCACTGAGCTGAGATTGCATCACTGCACTACTACCTGGGCAACAGAGTGAGACTCTATCTCAAAACAAAACAGTGTGTCTGCTTTTGTAACTTTTAAAACTGTGCATCTATGTTATATGTACTCATGGATAAATATTTCACAATAAAAGTTTTTAAAAGGATAATACATGGAATATACATACCCCCTAATATATAAAATGTATTTACATTTGTAAAAAAAAAAAATCTCCCACATGACAACCCCACCCCGGCCACTGCCACCATTGCAGCCTCTGTCTTATGTCCCTGCTCCTAGCCGGTGGCTGTTTGTTCAAAAGCAGGGCTGGTTCTTGGATTGGTGCAGCCCAGGCAATGACCTTCCAGCAAGATCCTCAGCTGGGAGCTCCCAGACGTGGGGAGGGGTTCTGACATGCACAGCCCAACAGTCAGGAGGCAGGCAGGACCTGCTGACCAGCTAGGCGCCACGGTGGAGCTGAAATGCTCAGTCAGGCAGGATGCAGGATTGGCCTGGCCAGGCAGCTGTCATTGCTGTCCCCACCTCATACTTCCTTCTAATCCAAGGCTGTAACAGAAGCCCCAACAGGCTGAGCCATCGCTTTCTCTCTCTCTCTCTCTTTTTTTTTTAAAGAGATGGGGCCAGGACAGGCACAATGGCTCACACCTGTAATCCCAGCACTTTGGGAGGCCGAGCAGGGTGGATCACCTGAGGTCAGGAGTTCGAGACCAGCCTGGCCAACATGGTGAAACCCCATCTTTACTAAAAATACAAAAACTAGCCCAGTGTGGTGGTGGGCACTTGTAATCCCAGCTACTCAGGAGGCTGAGACAAGAAAATCGCTTGAACACAAGAGGCGGAGGTCGAAGTGAGCCGAGATTACACCACTGCCCTCGAGCCTGGGCAACAAAGAGCAAAACTCAGAAAGAGAGAGATGGGGGCCTCACTCTGTCACCCAGGCTGGAGCGCAGGGTCAGGATCTCTGCTCACTGCAGCCTCCGCCTCCTGGGCTCAAATGATCCTCCCTCCTCCTGCCTCAGCCTCCTGAGTAGCTGGAACTACAGTCACACACCACCTTGCCAGCTACATTTTTAATTTTTTATAGAGAACAGAGTTCTCGCTATGTTGCCTGGGGTGGTCCTGAACTCCTGGCTTTGAGCAATCCATGCCTAGCCAGCCTCATTCTGACAGAACTCTCCATCTCCTCTCCCGGAAAATGCACAGTGGGATCGAAGGAAAAGGCAGCACAGACTTGGGATGTGACATTTGGAAAGGGGACATGTTTGGTTAGCCTGTGGGTGTTCCAGCATGTCTGGCCTACCCACCAGACCCCCTTACAGATTCTGGGCTTCAGTTCTGCACAGTCAGGTGGATGGTACCTGGAGACAGAACAAGGGCAGGAGAGATTGTGAAAGACAGGGGTCTCATGGGCCAGCAAGATTGGAGAGAGTTGGATTGGAGGCCACAGAGGTGCATTAGTCTGTTTTCATGCTAATAAAGACATACACGAGACTGGGTAATGTTTAAAGGAAAGAGTGGTTTTTGCTTGTTTGTTTTTGTTTGTTTGTTTTCAGATGGAGTCTCTCTCTGTCACCCAGGCTGGAGGGCAGTGGTGCGATCTCAGCTCACTGCAGCCTCCGCCTCCTGGGTTCAAGCAATTCTCCTGCCTCAGCCTCCCGAGTAGCTGGGACTATAGGTGTGTGCAACCACGCCCAACTATTTTTTTTGTATTTTTAGTAGAGACAGTGTTTCACCATATTAGCCAGAATGGTCTCCATCTCCTGACCTCAGCCTTCCAAAGCACTGGGATTACAGGCATGGGCCACGATGTCTGGCCAGGAAAGAGGTTTAATGGATTTACAATTTCACATTGTAGAAAGTGAAGGAGGAGCAAAGGCATGTCTTACATGGTGGCAGGCAAGGAAAGCATGTGCAGGGGAACTGCCGTTTACAAAACCATCATATCGGCCAGGTGTGGTGGCTCATGCCTGTAATCCCAGCACGTCGGGAGGCCAGAGCAGGGTGGATCACCTGAGGTCAGGAGTTTGAGACCAGCCTGGCCAACATGGTGAAGCCCCCTCTCTACTAAAAATACAAAAATTAGCAGGGTGGGGTGACGCACCCCTGTAGTCCCAGCTGCTCCAGAGGCTGAGGCTCAAGATTGGCTTAAACCTGGGAGGCAGGGGTTGCAGTGAGCTGAGATGGAGCCATTGCAGTCTAGCCTGGGTGAAAGAGTGAGACTCTGTCTCAGAAAGAAAGGCAGGCGTCATGGCTCACACCTATAATTTCAGCACTTTGGGAGGCCCAGGTGGGCAGATCACAAGGTCAGGAGTTCGAGACCAGCCTGACCCACGTGGTAAAACCATGTCTCTACAAAAAATACAGAAATTAGCTGGGCATGGTGGCAGGTGCCTGTAATCCCAGCTACTCGGAGGGCTGAGGCAGGAGCATGGCTTGAACCCAGGAGATGGAGGTTGTGGTGAGCTGAGATTGCGCCATTGCTTTCCAGCCTGGGCAATGAAAGCGAAACTCTGTCTCAAAAAAAAAAAAAAGTGCTGTAGGGACATGGTTTGGATCCCCTTTCAATATCTTTCAGAGACACAAGTAAAGCTAGAAATAGCTTTTTAATTACTCTCATCACTGGATTGCTTTTTGCTTTTTTTTTTTTTTTTCAGAGACAGGGTCTCAATATGTTGGCCAGGCTGATGTCAAACTCCTGAGCTCAAGTCCTCCTCCCTCAGTTCCCAAAGTCCTGGGATCACAGGCGTGAGCCACCACGCCCCACCATCTGTTTTTGTTTGCTATTTTTCCTTTTTTTCTCAAGCAGTACTATAGCTGGACAGAGTCAGATGTGAGATTTATAATTATTCAAGCTGCAACCTCTTGAGCTTAAATCCTGCTTCCTCTGCAGGACTAGTTATGTGACCTCTGGCAAGACACGGAACCTGTCGGAATTCCAGTTGCCATCCTTTAGGACAGGTCCTTGGACGGACAGAATGAGGGCAGGTGTGAACATGCTGAGCTCAGTGGGGCCAGTTACCCTTGCCCTTGGCTCTGAGACACTTCATTTTGAAGGGAACTGATACATTGGGCAAACAACTTTAAAACTTTGGAAATGGAGGCCAGGGGGTACGGTGGCTCATGCCTGTAATCCCAGCACTTTGGGAGGCTGAGGCAGACGGATCACGAGTTCAAGAGATCAAGATCATCCTGGCCAACATGGTGAAAACCCCGTCTCTACTAAAAATGCAAAAATTAGCCAGGCATGATGGCGCACACACCTGTAGTCCCAGCTACTCAGGAGGCTGAGGCAGGAGAATCGCTTAAACCTAGGGGGTGGAGGTTGCAGTGAGCCGAGATCATGCCACTGCACTCCAGCCTGGGTGACAGAGCAAGATTTCATCTCAAAAAAAAAAAAATTGGAAACGGAAATGAAATAGCAAAATGTCAGGCTGGGCACCATGGCTCACACCTCTAATCCCAACACTCTGGGAGGCTGAGGCAGGTGGACCACCTGAGGTCAGGGGTTTGAGACCAGCCTGGCCAACACGGTGAAGCCCCATCTCTACTAAAAATACAAAATTTAGCCAGGTGTGATGGTGCATGCCTGTAATTCCAGCTACTTAGGAGGCTGAGGCAGGAGAATCACTTGAACCCGGGAGGTGGAGGTTGCAGTGAGCCAAGATTGTGCCACTGCACTCCAGCCTGGGGAAAAGGGTGAGACTGGGTCTCAAAAAAAAAAAGAAAGAAAGAAAAAGAAATGACAGACAAACCACATCTCTGTGCCTTCCTCCTGGGGAACAGATCTTTTCAAGCAGAGAGGACAGCAGGCTGTGGGTGGGGAGCAGAGGGTTGCCTGGGACTGACTGGAAAGGCACCCTCTTCCTCCAGAACCAGGCAGGTTTGTGACCTCAACAAACCCAGGCAGCCTGGCCGCCAAGCCACAGAGCAGGGTGGCACAGATGCCTGGGCCTCCCACCCACTCCTGGGGCTTGGCAGACAAGGGACGGTCCTGATCAAGTGCTCTTGGTGGAAACCAACGTATGGAACTCATTACCAGCCTTCCTGCCAAATCAGGCACACCCAGGCGGGCTCCCTGCTAGTCCCTCTGCCTGGAAGGTCTGTCCCCACCCCAGTCTCTGTCCGCCTGAGTCCTAGCAGTCTGTGAAAGCCCAGCTCAAATGCCACTTCCACAGTTCCCCCAGCCTTTCCCATGGAGCCCCCAGGAGCAGATAGCACCCCTCTTTTGGCACTTGGGGTTGCAACAATCCGAATGTGTGTGTACCCTCAGAATTGATGTATTGAAATCCTTACCCCTAAGGTGGTGGTCCTAGGAGGTGTGGTCTTCAGGAGGGTGGAGCCTCATTAAAGGGATGAGTGCCCTTGTCCAAGGGGCCCCAGAGGCTCTCTGGCTGTCCCTTGACCATGTGAGGACACAGTGGGAAGGCAGCCATCTGCAACCCAGGAAGTTGGCCCTCACCGGAACGCTGACTGTGCTGCCACTGTGATCGCGGACTTCCAGCCTCCAGAACTGTGAGGAATAAATGTATAAGCCACCCAGTCTCTGGTATTCTGGGACAGCAGCCCAGACACAATAAGACAGGGGCTACTGAGTGCCTGGAGAGCCAGCTCCCTCCCCAAGAGACTGGTTCCCTCCTTTCTTTTCTTTTCTTTTTTCTTCTTTTATTTTGACACCTTATGTTGAGCTATCTTTTGTGTGTGTGTGTGTGAGGGAGAGTCTTGCTCTGTTGCCCAGGCTGGAGTGCAGTGGTGCCATCTCGGCTCACTAAAGTCTTGACCTCCCCAGGGTCAAGTCAAACTGCTGATCCTCCCACCTCAGCCTCCCAGGTAGCTGGGACCACAGGCTACCTCGCTCAGCTAAATTTTTTTTTTTTTTTTGTAGAGACACAGTCTCCCTACATTGCCCAGGCTGGTCTTGAACTCGTGGACTCAAGTGATTCCCCCATCTTAGCCTCCCCAAGTGCTGGGATTACAGGCATGAGCCCCTGCACCCAGCCTGACTTAGCACTATTGATGTTGACTTTGTTCACCTGGCTGAGCTACCGTGTCAGGTTTCTCAGCTGCGAAGCTTTGGCTCCCTTTGGAAGAGTCACTGCGCAGCCCACAGGAGTGGGAAGTTAAGCTCCTCCTCAGTAGCTTCAAAAATAATTTGGGGCTTGGCACGGTGGCTCACGTCTATAATCCCAGCACTTTGGGAGGCTGAGGCAGGCGGATCACCTGAGGTCAGCAGTTCCACACCAGCCTAGCCAACAGGGTGAAACCCTCTCTACTAAAAATACAAAAATTAGTCGAGTGTGGTGGCGCGCACCTGTAATCCCAGCTACTTGGGGGGCTGAGGTGAGAGAATCCCTTGAACCTAGGAGTGGAGGTTGCTGTGAGCCGAGATTGTGCCACTGCACTCCAGCCTGGGCCACAAGAGCAAAACTCCGCCTAAAAAAAAAAAAAAAGAAAAATATTATTTGGAATTCTCAATGTGAAATGTGTCTATTTTCCCTACCGTGTTCATTTTTTATTTATATCAGCATGGACCCATAGATGTTTATTTTACACTTTTAGTTATAACCCAGTGCTACTTATTTTGCTGTCATTCTGGTGTTGTGTTTTAACTTAACATTATTGATATAACTCATACAATAAAATGCACCCCTTTAAGTGCATAATTAGATGAGGGTTTTTTTTTTGTTGTTTTTGTTTTTGGAAACAGAGTCTTGCTCAGTCGCCCAGGCTGGAGTGCAGTGCCATGATCGTGGCTCACTGCAACCTCTGCCTCCTGGGTTCAAGCGATTCTCCTGCCTCAGGCTTCTGTGTAGCTGGGATTACAGGCACCTGCCACAGCACCCGGCTAAATTTTGTATTTTTTAGTAGAGACAGGGTTTCACCATCTTGGCCAGGCTCATCTTGAACTCCTGACCGCGTGATTCTCTCACCTCAGCCTCCCAAAGTGCTGGGATTACAGGCGTGAGCTACCTCACCCAGCTAGATGAGGTTTAAGTACTTCCAGTTGGGGAACTCGCCCCAGCTCCACCACAGGTGCCCCTGAGTGTCCAGGGACCAGAACTAAATTCCTCAGACAACGGACTGGGAGAATGATGTCAACTTCCTATTTCAGGTCTAGAAAAGCCCAAGTTCCACAGCGGGATAGAGTCGCTAAAGGGGCCAGGCTCGGTGGCTCACCTGTAATCCCAACACTTTGGGAGGCCAAGGCGGGTGGATTACCTGAGGTCAGGAGTTTGAGACCAGCGTGGCCAACACGGTGAAACCCCGTCTCTACTAAAAAATACAAAAATTAGCTGGGCGTGGTGGCTGCGCCTGTCGTCCCAGCTTTCAGGAGGCTGAGGCAGGAGAATCGCTTGAACCTGGGAGGTGGAGGTTGCAGTGAGCCTGAGATCGTGCCACTGTACTCAAGCCTGGCGACAGTGAGAATTCGTCTCAAACAAAACAACCCAAAAATTAGTCGGGTGTGGTGGCGCACGCCTGTAATTCCAGCTACTTGGGAGGCTTAGGCAGGAGAATCACTTGAACCCAGGAGGCAGAAGATGGAGTGAGCCAAGATTGCGCCACTGCACTCCAGCCTGGGCGACAAGAGGGAAAGTGTCCTCCCTCCCCAAAAAAAAAAAAATAGAATCGCTAAGGGGCAAAAACATATGCACATCAGCAGTTATTTTTCTCTGCCGTCAGCAGCTCAGGAACTTTGCTAAGGGTGCCAGGGAGGAGTCGAGCGCAAAGGTGCAGGCTTGACACAGCTAGACCCGCGCAGTCCCTGCGGAGCCCTGGCCTGGCCCAGAGAGACCAAGAGGATGGAGGCTTAGCGCCTCCTCCTCCTTCCGCTGTGCCCCTCGCGTCCTCCGCCCGCGCCCCCTCGGTTTCACAGCCTTTCGGCAGCGCCCTTCCCTGGGACAACGCAGACTCCCGTGGGGGTCGCGCGGGCTCAGAGGCCTCCACGCGTCGTCTGGGTGAGGACTGGGAGTCCGCGGACCGGCGGGCGGGCCGGTGGCGCTGCGGGGCGGGCGGAGCTGGGGGCAGGCGGGGCCCGGAGCCTTGGCCTGAGTCCCAGGGGGCGGTGCCGCGGCGCGAACCGCCCCAGTCCCTCCTAGGCGGGAGCAGAATCGGCGGAGCCCTGGGCGGCCGCGGAGCCATGGATGGCAGCGGGCCCTTCAGCTGCCCCATCTGCCTGGAGCCGCTCCGGGAGCCGGTGACGCTGCCCTGCGGCCACAACTTCTGCCTTACCTGCCTGGGCGCGCTCTGGCCTCATCGCGGCGCGGGTGGCGCCGGCGGACCCGGAGGCGCGGCCCGCTGCCCGCTGTGCCAGGAGCCCTTCCCCGACGGCCTGCAGCTCCGGAAGAATCACACGCTGTCCGAGCTGCTGCAGCTCCGCCAGGGCTCGGGCCCGGGGCCCGGCCCCGGCCCGGCCCCCGCCCCGGCCCTGGAGCCCTCGGCGCCCAGCGCGCCACCCAGCGCCCCCGAGCCGTCGGCCCCCTGCGCGCCGGAGCCGTGGCCGGCGGGCGAAGAGCCTGTGCGTTGCGACGCGTGCCCCGAGGGCGCTGCCCTGCCCGCCGCGCTGTCCTGCCTCTCCTGCCTCGCGTCCTTCTGCCCTGCGCACCTGGGCCCGCACGAGCGCAGCCCTGCGCTCCGCGGACACCGCCTGGTGCCGCCGCTGCGCCGGCTGGAGGAGAGCCTGTGCCCGCGACACCTGCGGCCACTGGAGCGCTACTGCCGCACGGAGCGCGTGTGCCTGTGCGAGGCCTGCGCCGCCCAGGAGCACCGGGGTCACGAGCTGGTGCCGCTGGAGCAGGAGCGCGCGCTTCAGGAGGTGGGGCGCCGGGACACTCGGGTGGGCCGGGGCGGGTGACCGGGGACCGAGGACCTTGGACCGACCCTCCAACCTTCCTGGGTTGGATCTTAATTTCCTCCTCCCTAACCCTTCCAGCCTTGACAATGTCATCCGCTAGCGGTGGTGGAGATGGGAAGGGAGGAAGGAGGGACGTGAGAACGGGACAAGGACGCCACGAGACGGCAGGGGAACTGAAGCCGCGTCGGGGTCCATGGCGGTGTAGGCGGGAGGGAATGGGGTTCGGCCTGCTGCTCCTGCCGGGGGCTCGCGCTGGGCTCAGCTCAGATTTGCTCTGGGCTGAGGCAGCGGCTTTCGATGGGTGTGGCGGGCGGCAGAGGGCGGCCGGGCACACAGAGCCTCTGTCCAGCTGTTCAGGGGGGCCTGTGGTGGGAGCATGTGCGCGGCGGCCGCTACCTCCCGCCCCCAGTTTCCTTTGGCCTCCAGCCCGGTCTTGGCGCCTCTGGCCTTGGGATTTTCCGTCTCTCCTGCCTGGAGCAGTGACTCATAAGACCTGGGGGATTTGCCCGGAATCCCCTTTTTTTCAGGCCTGGACTGTGGATGCAGGCTCTATGGGAACAGTGAGCCCCAGGACAGCTTAATTCCTCCTTGTGCGGTCACTCCCCACCTAACTCTCTTACTCTGTGCCTCTTCCCTGTGAGGAAGTTCTCAAATTCATCTGAGCCCACACTGAGAGGGAGGATGGCCCTGTGCTGGGCCTCCTGTCAGAGAGGGGAGGCAGACACCCACGCCCCCCTGGGTGTGGGGCACCAGCGAGGGCTGCAGACACCTCTGGCATATGATGGGACGTGGTGGCCACTCCAGTCCCACCCAATGCCCAGATACCGCTCCCTGGTTACCCCCTTCTCTCCCCTGGCAAGGCCCGGGACCCCAGTGCAGGGCTGTGGCCTCTGCCAGATCTCACACTCATGGAGGGTGTTGTCCACAGGCTGAGCAGCCCAAAGTCCTAAGCGCCGTGGAGGACCGCATGGATGAGCTGGGTGCTGGCATTGCACAGTCCAGGCGCACGGTGGCCCTCATCAAGGTCAGACTCCCCTCCCCAGCCTCCATCCCTGTCCGCCCCTGCAGCGAGCATACTCCTGGCAGTGTATGCTTTCAGCACGGAACAATCCACTCCAAACAAGCCATGCCCATACCCACTGAGCACAAGTGTCCCCTGACCTGGCCAGATCCAGGGCAGGCTCAGGCTAGCCCCTCTGTCCCCTCAAGAGGGCCGGTGGGAAGCTGGCTTAGGGAAGGAGGGGGCCAAAGTCCAGGACTGTTCTTTGCGCTCACTGCCACCCCACTGTCATCCTGTGCAGAGTGCAGCCGTGGCAGAGCGAGAGAGGGTGAGCCGGCTGTTTGCAGAGGCTGCGGCCACCCTGCAGGGCTTCCAGACTGAGGTGCTGGGCTTCATCGAAGAGGGGGAAGCTGCCATGCTGGGTCGCTCCCAGGGCGACCTGCGGCGACAGGAGGAACAGCGCAGCCGCCTGAGCCGAGCCCGCCAGAACCTCAGCCAGGTCCCCGAAGCCGACTCAGTCAGCTTCCTGCAGGTGAGGGCCGCTCTGGGGGCCACAGAGGGAAGGGAAGCTGGGGCCGGTGGGGGTGGAGGGAGGAGGCGGCAGTGGGTGCATGACCTCCTGGCAGAGCTGCCTCCACCCCCAGCAAGGAGGACCCACAGCCAGCAGAGCTTTAATGGGCATTTGTCTGGCACAGGAGCTGCTGGCACTAAGGCTGGCCCTGGAGGAGGGGTGTGGCCCTGGACCTGGCCCCCCGAGGGAGCTCAGCTTCACCAAATCATCCCAAGCTGTCCGCGCAGTGAGAGACGTGCTGGCCCTGGCCTGCGCCAGCCAGTGGGAGCAGCTGAGGGGGCCGGGCTGCAATGAGGACGGGCTGCAGAAGCTAGACTCGGAAGGTGGGCAACGCCCCCCGCGATGACTCACCCTCTCCCAGCCTCCTGCACAGGCCTCCAGGCCTGGGGCCCATCCAGAAGTGGAGGAGGACAATTGTGCCTGGCACTGAGAGGGGCCCAAATCCTGCCAGTGGCAGGAGCTGCCACCCCGCGGGGATCAATCAGCCCCTTGGACCACAGTTTAGGGCAGAGGGGACTTCTGCTAGCCCACCCTCTAGCTGCAGAGGGGCTGTGGCCCGGGAAGCACCTGGGGCGAGGGGCAGAACACAGGCAGCCGGCACGCAAGTGAGCACGGCGTGCCATGTCCGGGTGGTGCTTGCTCCTTGGTGGCTCTGCACTCTGGGAGGAAGCGAAGGGAGAAGGATTGCAGTCACAGGCTCAGAGGGGGCCAGTCTAGGGCTGGTCTCGGTGGCTCACGCCTGTAATCCCAGCACTTTGGGAGGCTGAGACAGGTGGATCACTTGAGGTCAGGAGATCAGACCAGCCTGGCCAACATGGTGAAACCCCATGTCTACTAAAAATACAAAAATTAGCCAAGCATGGTGGTACATGCCTGTAGTCCCAGCTACTCAGGACACAGAGGCAGGAGAATCGCTTGAATGACCGGAGGGGGAGGTTGCAGTGAGCTGAGAAAGAGCCACTGTACTCCAGCCTGGGAGACATAGCGAGAGTCTGTCTCAAAAACAAAACAAAACAAAACAAAAAAACAGTGAGGGGCAGCCTGGGGACGTTCCTGCCACCATCTCCTCTTCTGCAGCTGATGCTGAGCCTCAGGACCCCGACAGCACCAACGTCGTGGAGAGTGAGGCCACCAGGGACTATTTCCTCAAGTGTAAGTGGATGCCCGTGCCCCCTCCATGCACACTGGGCCCTCCTAGGGCTGCTGGGCTGGTCCCAGACGCAGATCCCAGGAGGGTCCTGGCACACAGGGGATTAGGATTCCCCTCCCTAGTTCAGGGGGAGAGCTCAGGCAGTTCCTAGGGTGGTCTCTGGCGGGGCTGGGTTGTGCCGGTTGGAAAGCCGGGAGAGGCTGTGTTTTGGGGTGGTGGGCACATGGGGAGGGCCGGGCCCTCTGAGCCTGGCCTGAGCCCCCTCTCTCTTCCGTCCGCGGGATCAGTCGCCTACATTGTGGATTTGGATAGCGACACAGCAGACAAGTTCCTGCAGCTGTTTGGAACCAAAGGCGTCAAGAGGGTGCTGTGTCCCATCAACTACCCCGAGTCACCCACCCGATTCACCCATTGTGAGCAGGTGCTGGGCGAGGGCGCCCTGGACCGGGGCACCTACTACTGGGAGGTGGAGATTATAGAGGGCTGGGTCAGCATGGGGGTCATGGCCGAAGACTTCTCCCCACAAGAGCCCTACGACCGCGGCCGACTGGGCCGCAACGCCCACTCCTGCTGCCTGCAGTGGAATGGACGCAGCTTCTCCGTCTGGTTTTCTGGGCTGGAGGCACCCCTGCTGCACCCCTTTTCGCCCACGGTCGGGGTCTGCCTGGAATACGCCGACCGTGCCCTGGCCTTCTATGCTGTGCGGGACGGCAAGATGAACCTCCTGCGGAGGCTGAAGGCCTCCCGGCCCCGCCGGGGCGGTGTCCCGGCCTCCCCCATCGACCCCTTCCAGAGCCGGCTGGACAGTCACTTTGCGAGCCTCTTCACACACAGGCTCAAGCCTGCCTTCTTCCTGGAGAGCGTGGACGCGCACCTGCAGATCGGGCCGCTCAAGAAGTCCTGCATATCCGTGCTGAAGAGGAGGTGACGGGGCACAGGTGACTCCTGCTGCGGCCTCTGCTCTGGGAAGCTGCCTGCTCTGGGCCCTCTCCTTCCTCTTCGGAAGGCACCAGCGTGAGTCCCACACACCCCAGCCTTCTCATTTCTAGAGGCTTCCACCTTTTATACGCTCAGCCTTCCCCTCCCAGGCCGGAGGCCCCCCAGACCCTGTTCCCCTGAAGACCTTGTTTCTGGGAGACAGAGCTACAGCTGGGACAGCTCCACGGTACCCTGACCCCTTCTTTTCCAAGTTTCTAGAACAGTGCCTGGCATGTAGTAGGTGCTAAATAAACACTTGTTGAATGAACGACTCCTTCTCCATCCTCTCCACCCAAGGATTCCCAGAACTGCTCTCTTTCCTAACCTGGCTGAGTGGGCAGGCAGGAGAGGGGCCGGAGCCCCTGGTCCCAGGATTCCCGTTGAGAGAGAGCCCTGGCCTGGGAGAAGTGGGCTAGGACAGGGTACCTGTCCTTTGGGGCACCCCCACTCCCTTGTTCCCAGCAGGGACAGCCAGAGGTGGCTTCCCCAGCCCTACTGCTATCCTGGCGTGTTTGCTTGGGATGGCCTGACTCACACCAGCTGTTTTCATCTTTGACGTCGCAGCCTAGTTCTGGACCTGCCTTTGCTGTTTGTGTCCAGAATTAAATGCAGGCATCACCCCTCCAGGAACAGGGCAGGACTCTTGGACGTGGGCAAGAGAGTTCTGAGACCTGGAGCTTCCTTCACACACAGCCCTCAGCCCACAGAGCCGGCCCCAGGGTGTGGCTGGAGCCCAGAACACCTACAATAAGAGGATTTATGTCCTGGCCGGGCGCTGTGGCTCACGCCTATAATCCCAGCACTTTGGGAGGCCAAGGCAGGCAGATCACTTGAGGTCAGGAGTTTGAGACCAGCCTGGCCAACATGGTGAAACCCCATCTCTACTGAAAATACAAAAGTTAGCCGAGCATGGTGGTGGGTACCTGTAATCCCAGCTACTCAGGGGCCTAAGGCAGAAGAGGCGGAGGTTGCAGTGAGATGAGATCATACCACTGCGCTCCAGCCTGGGTGACAGGGCAAGACTCCATCTCAAAAAAAAGAAAAAGGACTTATTCCCTCTGGAATCTTCTTGTCCTGCATGCTGGGGACACCTGTGACATGTGCCCCAGGAGAGCCTCTGCCTCTCTTCTGGGAGGACCCAGTGCCCTCTGCTGCCTTAGAACCCGAGCCAGGCCTGGGGTGCCCTTAGTCTACAGGCCAGTGTGTTCCAGGCCAGCTCACTCCTCCCTGGGTTCTGTGTGGCCCAGGTGCACCCCAGAGGGGCTGTGGGCAAGAGCAAGGGCAGACAGGCCTCTCAGGCAGATGCCCAGCTCAAGGTCAGGCAGGACAATGGGTGAGTTATGCAGCCAGACAGCAAGGCCATACAAGTCCAGTCGCAGCCTCGGAAGCTAAAAATAGCCCCTCCCATGGAGCCTGCCTGGGACCCAGCCGCCAGGATGTTGTTTTTCCGGGCGGGGCCTCCTTGCCCCTGGTGCTTTGTGCTCACAACACTGTTCCCTTGGCAGCCACAGGTCCTCAGCTCACCCGGCAGTGAAGGGGCTGGAGGAGGAGGCTGCCCGCCTGACCCCCTGGATGACCCTTGGACCACCTGCTACAAGCCTCCGACCTTGCACAGGGCCCATCCCACCCCTCAGGGCCACCTGCCGTCTTAGCTTGTCCCCTGGCTTGGTACTCCCCACGCCACATGCTCCCGTTGCCAGGGAACCTTCTGGTCTCTGACCCTGCAGGAAGCTTCGGCGTGTCCTGGAGTGTGGGCTAGACAGGCCTGGTGCTTCCCTGGTGGAATTCAGGCCTGACTAGTCATGCCTGTAGCCACAGACGCAGCCACTCAGCAAGTGTGCCATATGCAGAGTGGCTTCCAGCTCCAGAGGCTTGCGTGGAAGTTTGGGAAAGAAACATCTCTTAAAAAAAATATTGAGGCCAGGCCTGGTAGCTCACGCCTGTAATCCCAGCACTTTGGGAAGCTGAGGTGGGAGGATCACTTGAGCCCAGGAGTTTGAGACCAGTCTGGCCAATGTGGTGAGACCTCATTTCTACAAAACAAAACAAAAATTGGCTGGGCGAGGTGGCTCACACCTATCATCCCAGCACTTTGGGAGGTTGAGGTAGGTGGATCACGAGGTCAGGAGTTCAAGACCAGACTCGCCAAGATGGTGAAACCCTGTCTCTACTAAAAATACAAAAAAATTAGCCAGGTGTGGTGGCAGGTGCCTGTAATGCCAGCTACTCAGGAGGATGAAACAGAGAATTGCTTGAACCTGGGAGGCGGAGGGTGCAGTGACCGAGATCGTAAAGGTGTGAGCCACCACGCCCGGGCTGAAATAAGCATTCTAATCCCAAATCCCTGTATTGCAGCTTTGCAGCTCAGAGTCAGGGATTGGCTGGGCCCTGGTCGCACAGCTGGCAAGCAGCTGGCTCTTCAGCTCCCAAGCTTCGGACTCCCAAGACCGGAGTGTTAGCCACAATCTCACATTTCCTCTGTCACTCTGGAGTGTGAGTGTGTGTGTGGTTGGGGAGGGGGGTGTGCCTATGTGTTTTGAGTGTGTGCGTGTATCTGCACACACGTGTGTCTCTCTGCGTGCGTGCGTGCTGTGTGTGAGTGTCTGGGTGCACTGGACTGTGGCTCACCAATGCCTGTGTATGAATGCCTGCTGCTCCAGCCCAGTGACTTTTCCAGCAATGCAGTGAGAAGCCCTAGGAGGATGTGCATAGGGCAGGGTGGGCTGGGAAAGGCTGGGGGCAAGTCCCTCAGAACCCCTGCCAACACTGGACTCAGAGAAGCTTTTGTCTATTTGATCCAAGACTGCTTTCTTTTTTTTTATAGATGGGGTTTCACCATGTTGGTCAGGCTGGTCTCAAACTTATGACCTCAGGTGATCCACCCACCTCAGTCTCCCAAAGTGCTGGGATTACCGGCGTGAGCCACCGCGCCCAGCCTCAAGACTGCTTTAAAAAGAGAAACTTAAAAAGAAAAAAAAAAAACGAGAAAACCACTGATCTAGTCTCAACTTTCCTCCCACTACCATTTACAGAGGAAGAAACTGAGGCACAGGGTCCTCAGGAACTGCCCACAGTTACCCAGTCCAGGACACTCTCTCCATCCTGCACGGCCTAGGTGTGTCCTGTGCTTAGAAATGTCTAAACAGGCCAGGTGCGGTGGCTCATGCCTGTAATCCCAGAACTTTGGGAGGCTGAGGCAGGCGGATCACTTGAGGTCAGGAGTTCGAGACCAGTCTGGCCAACATGGTGAACCCCCATCACTACCAAAAAATACAAAAATTAGCCGGGAGTGGTGGCATGTGCCTGTCATCCCAGCTACTCAGGAGGCTGAGGAAAGAGAATTGCTTAAATCTGGGAGGTGGAGGTTGCAGTGAGCTGAGATCATATCCCTGTACTCCAGCCTGGGTGACAGAATGAGACTCTATCTCCAAAAAAAGAAATGTCTAAACACACACACACACACACACACACACCCCTCACACTCAACCCTGCTTCCCAGCACTGCCGCCTGTGTACGCACTGCCCTTCGGGCTGGGTCCCAGTTCCCACGGTCACCAGAGCACTTGGCACAGCTGCCCGAGGGTCTGTGGCCTCAGAAGCTCCCGCCAGAGCCCCCACCAGTCCCAGACGAAGGTGCAGGGTGAGGGTTCTCTGGGGTTTGGCGCTGCTCGCTGGGCCTGGCTGCTGGGGGCCGGGCAGGGAGCCAACCTCTACTGGCACTTCGTTTCTGTGGGAAAATGAGCTCCAGTTCCAACCAACGGCCTGAGGAAGGGGCTTGGGCTGCTCCCATGGACTCCCCACACTCCGGGAGGAAACAGCCCCCAGTCCTCTTTCCTCCCTTCTCCTCATCCTTGTCCTCCCCTTCCCGAGCCCCGAGGAACACTCACAGAAGTGCCTCCCTTCACACCCCTCCTCCCAGGCAGAGAGGGTGCGGCCGGCTGGACCGTGGCTCACCCAGGCCTGGCTGAACTGGGCATGGCTGAGGTTGGCAGCTACTGCATCTCTACCAGGAGGAGGGTACCGTAGTCCTTCATCTCCAGGGATGCGTTCCCAGACCTCCCGTGGGTGCCTGACACGGCAGGCGGGACAGAATCCTATACACACCATGGTTTTTCCATCTGGTAACCAAGATGGCTAAAAGTAACCAATGAGCAGGCGGCGCCTCCAGTGCAGATTCCCAAACAAAGAGATGGTTCTTGTTCCAGGCAGGCTGAAGTGGGATGGAGTGAGATTTCACCATGTTACTCAGAGCAGCATGCAATCTCAAACTTATGAGTTGTTTACTTCTGGAATCTTCTATTTAATATTTTTGGACTGCGATAGACTGTGAGTGAGCAAAACCGTGGATAACAGGGGACACCTGGAGCATTGAGCAGGGTCTGTGTCCCATTCAACTCCAAACATCCCATGCCTATTTGATGCCGACATTCAAAATCTGGAAGGCAGCCAGGTGTGGTGGCTCTTGCCTGTAATCCCAGCACTTTGGGAAGCCAAGGAGGGCAGATCACTTTAGGTCAGGAGTTCAAGACCAGCCTGGGTAACATGGTGAAACCCTGTCTCTGTTAATAATAGAAAAAAATTAGTCAGGCATGTTGGCAGGTGCCTGTAATTCCAGCTTCTCGGGAGGCTGAGGCAGAGGACTCGCTTGAACCTGGGAGCCGGAGGTTGCAGTGAGCCAAGATTACACCATTGCACTCCAGCCTGGGACAATCCAAGTATCCATAGACTGATGAATAGATAAGCGAAAAAAAAAATGCATATATATACACACACCCATAATGGACTATTATTCATCCCTACACAATCAAGAAGTTCTGACATATGCTACAATTTGGATAAACTTTGAAGACATTATGCCAAGTAAAATAAGCCAATCACAAAAAGACAAATATCTTATGATTCCATTTATATGAGGTCCCTAGAATAGTCAAACTCCCAAAGAGTAGAGTGGGGGTTGCTAGGGGCTGAGGGACAGGGAATGAGGAGCTGGTGTTTAATGGGGACAGTTTCAGCTTGGAATGATGACAAGGTTCTGAGCTGGACGGTGCTGACGGTTGCACAACAGTGTATTCACTGAAAGCCCCTGAAGTGTACATTTCAAAATGGTTAAAATGGGCCAGACGCAGTGGCTCATGCCTGGAATCCCAGCACTTTGGGAGGCCAAGGTGGGCAGATTATCTGAGGTCAGGAGTTTGAGACCAGCCTGGACAACATGGCGAAACCCCGTCTTTACTAAAACTACAAAAAATTAGCTGAGCATAGTGGTGGGCACCTGTAATCCCAGCTACTCGGGAGGTGGAGGCAGGAGAATTGCTTGAACCCGGGAGGTAGAGGTTGCAGTGAGCCAAGATCACACCACTGCACTCCAGCCTGGGTGACAGAGTGAGACTTTGTCTCAAAAAAAAAAAAAAAAAGGTTAAAATGGTGAATTTTATGTTATGTCTATTTTACCATGGCCACGCCTACCTCCCCCACCAAAAAAAGAATGCAAAGGACAGTGGCCATGAGAAGGAGCCCTCATGGGACTGACAGAAAGACATTTCGAGGGATCACTTCCCTGAAGAAAGGACTGTTGAGGCCTGAAGGACAGGGAGGAGTTAACAAGACAGGATGTCTGTGGGCTCCAGACCGACCAGAGCGCTGCAGGGGACAGAGGCCCGAGGTGGCAGATCAGGTCCTGCGGGCCAGAGCCTGGTGAGGATTCCAGACTTTTCCTCGGTACAATGGGAAGCCATGGCAGGGTCTTCCATGGGGAAATGGTACAATCAGATTTGAAGTTTTGGCTGGGCAACACGGCTCAAGCCTGTAATCCCAGCACTTTGGGAGGCTGAGGCAGGAGGATCACTTGAGCTCAGGAGTTCAAGGCCAACCTGGGCAACATGGTGAAACCCCATCTCTACCGAAAAAAAAAAAAAAAAATTAGCCAGGCATGGTGACGCACACGTGTGGTTCCAGCTACTCTGGAGGCTGAGGTACAGGATTGCTTGAGCCCAGGAGGCAGAGGTTGCAGTGAGCTGAGATCAGGCTACTGCACTCCAGCCTGGGTGACAGAGCAAGACCACATTTAAAAAAAAAAAAAAAAGGTTTGAAGTTTCAAAGTCATTCTATTATTTAGGTGAGAAATAAGCTTAAGGAGAGGAGGAAAAAGAATGAATACAACTAAACTGCCACCCCGCATGTTGCCAGGGAACTGGAGAAGAGCCCCCTAACTCTGGGAAGGGGGACCCAGAAATATAATAGCTGGGAGGGGCCAGATGCTTAAGCACCTCCCCTGGTTCCTCCTTCCCTGTTGCTGTCTGGTGCAGGCGGGTCCCTCCAGCCAAGGCCCCTCAGTACTGGGATGTGGACATCTTCAGAGGTCACGCCGCCCCTTTCTGGCTTTCTGTGGTTTTGGAGGCTCAGAAGTGGAAATGCACAATAGCTGCGTATAAACACTCCTGCAGCAGGAACTGCTCAGAACAGGCCTTGCAGCTGTGTATCGGGAAATTGAACTTGACAGAGCCAGGAGGTCCCGGCAGGAACCTCTGGGTGGGGCCCATCTCTATAGCAACCAGAAACAGCCCCAGATCATGTGCTGGCCCTGCCTCTGATGAGGGAGCAGGGAACTTGGGTTCTTGAAATACACACAGCCAAAAAGGACCCACCCAAAATAGCCCACTTCCACGTCACCAAACATCACCAACGCCTCACATGGCATCTGCCACTCCACAGCAGAGCAACCAACAGTGAGTGGCAGAAAGTTTACCAACGACTTACCAGGAGATTTCTTTCTCTCGCTGGTCATTAGCAAGAGGACAACTGGCTGAGTGAAAAAGATTTGATGTATCAAGCACAAATTCCTTCCGTGATACTCAGGTACGAGAAATGTCCATTTGGGTAGATTCCCTGCATCAAATAAAATGTGATTATAAGCGGCCCTTTGCCAAGAAACTAAGAAATTCAACTTCAGGCATATGGGGGGGCCGTCTTCCCCCTCAGTAGAATCATTTATTATTTGGGATGGAGTCTCTCTCTGTGCACAGTCTCGGCTCACAGCAACCTCCACCTACCGGGTTCTTTTTTTTTTTTTTTTTTAAATAAAGATGGGGTTTCATGATGGCCAGGCTGGTCTTGAACTCCTGACCTCAGGTGATCCACCCACCTCGGCCTCCCAAAGTGCTAGGATTACAGGCGTGAGCCACCGCGCCCGGCCCACCTACCGGGTTCTAAGTGATTCTCCTGCCTCAGCCTCCAGAGTAGCTGGGATTACAGGTGCCCGCCATGCCTGGCTAATTTTTTATTTTTAATAGAGATGGGGTGTCACCATATTGGCCAGGCTGGTCTCGAACTCCTGGCCTCAAGTGATCCCTGCCTTGGCCTCCCAAGCGCTGGAATTACAGGCATGAGCCACTGCACCAGGCCCAGATGGGAGAGCTTCTAGTCTGCTCTATACGGGGGCTGCTGCTGAGATGCCCACTACTCAAGCCGAAGTGCTTCTAGCTGCAGCTGAGGCCCTACTCCCCCAGGCCAAGCACAGTTTGGGTATGATGCCAAATTCTTGACTCTCAGCTCCAAACCTGCCGTATTAATGCACTAGGACTGTTGTAACAAAATGCCGCAAACTAGGTGACTTAAACAATCCAAATATATTGTCTCAGTCCTGGAGACCGGAGGTCTGGAATCAAGGTGCGGGCAGGGTCGAATCTTTCTGAGGCTGTGACAGCCAATCCATCCCCTGTGGCTCTCCTTGCTTCTGGTGGTTTGTTGACAATATGCAGCAATCTGTGACTGGTGGCTCTCTGCCTCCCTTTCTGCACTGCCCTCACCCTGTGTGTGAGTCTGTGTCCAAGTTTCCTGTTCTTACAAGGGCACCAGTCACGCTGGATTTGGGGCCTACCCTAATGACCTCATCTTAACTAATGATGTCTTTAACAAGCCTATTTCCAAATAAGGTCACTTTCTGAGGTGGTGCTGGTCAGGACTTCAACATGTGAATATGGGGGAGGAGGACAGAACTCAAATCATAACACACACACACCCACCCAACTCAGCCTCATGGTCTGCCTGGGACTCAGAGCCACATGTCTTTGTTTTTTTAATTTTATTTTTATTATTACTTTTGAGATGGAGTTTGGCTCTGCTGCTCAGGCTGGAGTGTAGTGGTGCGATTTTGGCTCCCTGCAACCTCTGCCTTCTGGGTTCCAGTGATTCTCTTGCCTCAGCCTCCCAAGTGGCTGGGACTACAGGCACACGCCACCATGCCTGGATAATTTTATTTATTTATTTATTTGCGATGGAGTCTTGCTCTCTCGTCAGGCTGGAGTGCAGTAGTGCAATCTCAGCTCATCACAACCTCCACCTCTCGGGTTCAAGCGATTCTCCTGCCTCAGCCTCCCGAGTAGCTGGGACTACAAGGGTGCACCACCACGCCCAGGTAATTCTTGTATTTTCAGTAGAGACGGAGTTTCAGCATGTTGGCCAGGCTGGTCTCAATCTCTTGACCTCATGATCCACCGACCTCGGCCTCCTAAAGTGCTGGGATTACAGGTGTGAGCCACCGCACCCTGCCAATTTTTGTATTTTTAGTAGATACGGGGGTTTCACCATGTTGTCCACGGCTGGTCTCGAACTCCTGACCTCAGGTGATCTACTTGCCTCAACCTCCCAAACTGCTGTAATTACAGGCGTGAGCCACCCCACCCAGAGCTACGTTTCTCCATTGCCCGCTGCTCCCTGCCAGGCTCTTCCACCAGGGGGCACTAGAAAGAGCTGCAGGGCTGGAGCAGGCCCCCACTTCCCATCTGCTCACTAGTTTTGCCTGCGTTTTACCCAGGAAAGCATCGTCACCCGGGCAGCTGCAGCTCATTAGCAGCAGCTGAATCCACTTTCGACTTTTTCCAATCCTTGCAGAACCAGCTACCCTGAGCTCTCTTCGGAGGCACAGGCAGCAGCACCAGCCGACCCATGCCCCCTCCTCAGAGGGTGGAGTGATAGTTCCCTGGGGCTTCTCTTTCAAGCCTCTGTTTTATTGTTGTTTTTGTTTTCTTTTCTTTTTTGAGATGGGGTCTCACTCTGTCAGCCAGGCTGGAGTGCAGTGGTGCGATCTCAGCTCACTGCAACCTCTGCCCCGGGGTCTGAAGCAATCCTTCCATCTCAGCCTCCTGAGTAGCTGGGACCACAGGTGCGCTCCACCAAGCCTGGCTAATTTTTTGTATTTTTAGTGGAGATGGGGTTTCACCATGTTGGCCAGGCTGGTTTCAAACTCCTGACCTCAAGTGTCTGCTGTGAGCCACCATGCCGGAAGCAATTTTTCTTTTTCTCTTTTTTTTTTTTTGAGAAGGAGTGTTGCTCTTTTTGCCCAAGCTTGAGTACAATGGCGTGATCTCGGCTCACTGCAACCTCCGCCTCCCGGGTTCAAGCGATTCTCCTGCCTCAGCTTCCTGTGTAGCTGGGACTATAGGCGCTGTGCCACTATGCCCAGATAATTTATGTATTTTTAGTAGAGATGGGGTTTCACCATGTTGGCTAGGCTGGTCTTGAACTCCTAAACTCAGGTGGTCCACCGGCCTCAACCTCCCAAAGTGCTGGGATTACAGGCACGAGCCACCACGCCCAGCCCTTGCAGCAATTTTTTAAGATGGCAAAATATAATAGAAAGTTTCAGAATATATCACACTACGAAATACAAATCAAGCAGCATGTGGTGATGGTATGGCCTGTAATCAGCTACTTGGGAGGCTGAGGCAGGACCACTGCTTGATGCCAGGAGTTCAAGACCAGCCTGGGCGACATAATGGGACCCCATCTCTACAAAAAAATTTTAAAACTAGCCAGGCATGGTGACGTGCACTTGTAGTCCCAACTACTTGGGAGGCTGAGGTAAGAAGACTACTTGAGCCCAGGAGGTTGAAGGTGCAGTGGGCTATGACTGCACCACTCCAGCCCGAGTGACAATGTGAGACAGGGCTTTGCTCTGTTACCCAGGCTGATCTCAATCTCCTGGGCTCAAGCCATGTATATTTTTACTATGGGTAAATAAATAAATTAAATAAATTAAAAATAAATAAATAGGCCAGGCGCGGTGGCTCACGCCTGTAATCCCAGCACTTTGGGAATCCGAGGCAGGCGAATCATGAGGCCAAGAGATCCAGACCATCCTGGCCAACATGGTGAAACCCCGTCTCCACTAAAAAATAAAATTATAAACAGAAAAACAGGTGAGCAGTTCAGGGGCTCAGTTACCCCAGCCCCTGGCAGCTGGTATCTGAGGCGGATCTGTACCCCTTCTTAGCACATCACTCAGGAAGCTCAGGTCTGGAGAACACGAGCAATCACAGTGCAGTGAAAAAGTGATCTGGAGATAGGCAGACTGGGGTACAAAGCCAGAGGAGAGGTCTGAGTACCCAGACCTGGGCCCCAGGGCCCTCCAGCTGCTCACCCGGTGCAGCAATGAACCATTGTTGAATGCTTCGGTTTGAGTTCTCAGTTCTGGTAGCAACCAGCCCCCACACCCCAAGTCACGGGAGCTGCCCAAGCAGTGTGTTCACGTGGTCATATGTTTTTGTAAAACTTAAAAATTGTGGGCATTGTAACGGAGCTGGTCAAGCTCACTATCACTCCACTGGAACTTCCTCTTCTTGCCATTTCCCTTCCTGTCAGAAGGCCTCACTGTGGCCACAGCATTGTGAATGCATAATTGTGTATTTTCTTTCTTCTTCTGTTTTTTTGAGACGGAGTTTTGCTCTTGTTGCCAGGAGTGCCATGATGTGATCTCAGCTCACTGCAACCTCTGCCTCCTGGGTTTAAGTGATTTTCCTGCCTCAGACTCCCGAGTAACTGGGATTACTGGCGCCTGCCACCACGCTCAGCTAACTTTTTGTGTTTTTAGTAGAGATGGGGTCTCACCATGTTGGCCAGGCTAGTCTCAAACTCCTGACCTCAGGTGATCTGCCCACCTCAGCCCCCTAAAGTGCTGGGATTATAGGTGTGAGCCACCTCGCCCAGCCTATGTATTTTATTTCTTTTTTTAAAAAATATGGAATGCTTCACGAATTTGCGCGTCATCCTTGCGAAGGGGCCATGCTAATCTTTGTATCGTTCCAATTTTTTTTTAGTATATGTGCTGCCAAAGCGAGCACGTATTTTATTTCCTAAAAAGAGCCTCCAGATCACTTAAGTCCAGGAGTTCTGTGGAGGCAGTGAGCTATGATCACACCTGGGTGACAGAGTGAAACTCTGTTGCAAAAAACAAAAACATCAGCAACCAAAAGAGCCTCCAAAATTGTCTAAGCTTCAAAACCTGGCAAAACCTGAACCTGCCTCTACTTCCAACCTATTTGGCAAAGGAATGGGAGTGGGGCGGGCAGGTTGTCCCCATCTTCCTATCTACGGTCCTTAGAACCTTCGCTGGGGGGATTTTCCTTTTTTTTTTTTTTTTTCTTTGAGACAGAGTCTTCCATTGTCCCCCAGGCTGGAGCACACTGGAGCCATCTTGGCTCACTGAAACCTCCGCCTCCCAGGTTCAAGTGATTCTCCTGCCTCAGCCTCCCGAGTAGCTGGGATTACAGGCATGTGTCATCATGCCCGGCTAATTCTGTATTTTTAGTAGAGACGGGGTTCCTCCATGTTGGTCGGGCTGGTCTCAAACTCCCGACTTCAGGTGATCCGCCCACCTTAGCCTCCGAAAGTGCGTGAGCCACCACATCCAGCCTGTTTTTATACAACATTCTGTATATTTATACAGTATACTATATTTATACTATATTCATATTTATACAGCATTCTGTATACTATATACTATATTTATTCAGCATTCTGTGCTTAATAATCTTTGACAACCTTTCCATATCAGGACATAGTCTGACTTCATCCTTTTTAAAGACTGCAGAGATTGCAGGCGCCAAAATACCTCTAATCACTGGGGGAGGTCTCATTATCACCATCCTTCCACTGTACTTGTCCTGCAAGGTCCAACCTAGTTTTGCACAGGACCTCGAAGAAGGCTGCTGTTTCCTGATCTTTTTTAGTGAGGCAGTTTTGTTCCTTCACATAGGAGACCTCCTGGAAAGCGAAGTCAAGCAGGTGGATCGCGAGGTTGTCCCCCGCGGGTCGGGAAAGCGACTATCTGCTGAAAAGCAAGCTGATCCTTAAGATTAACGAGCAGCGGAACCATCACGTGGGGAGTGCAGCCCCCTCTTTCCGCCTCACGGCTTCAGCTCGCAAGTGTGGGGGTTCGTAGGGGGGCGGTTAGGGAATGATAGCTGCCCCTTGGAGGATGCCCAGGGCTGGGTCACGAGCTGGCATGAGTCAGCCCTAGTCTGTAAGTCCTAGTTATGAGGCTGCCGGTCTCGCGCCGTGCCCAGTCCCACTCAGCCTTCAGTCTTCCAGCCGGGCCCCCATTGGGCGCCCTTGAGGGAACGGCGCCACCGCGAGGCCGGCGCGGAGGCTGCGAGGGGCGCGGCTCGCGAACGTGGTGGGATCCTGACGGGGCGCACCCGGCCTCTCCTTCCGTCGCGGGACTCTCCCTGCCCCCCGGGCTCTGGGCTCGGAGTGGTGAGACGGATGACAGCGTGATCCGACGCCGCCAGCCCACCGCGTCCCCAAGAGCCGGGGCCTCGGACTCAGCTAAACGCCCCAGAGTCACACAAGCGCCCCATAAACGTCTGCTGAGTGAACGAAGGCGCCCCATCTAGCAGAGGCCTGCTCAGCAATCCCACAACACGTCCAGGTCACACTCGGCCGGCTAAACTTCCGGGACGCGCGAGCACACCCCTACCAGGATTGCGCCCCTGCCAGAAGGCTGTTTATTTAGGTCTCGCTAAGGAGGCGGGGTGGGGATGGCACAAGCCGATTGGTTATACAAATTGTGGAGCCAATTCCGGCCTATCGTCCAGGAGACTACAAGTTCCAGAATGCATCCTTTCTCCAGCATAGGGAGAGGTCGAGGTTTCGGGGAGTTGCCTACTGGGAATTGTAGTCTTCATCTTGTTTGTTACGCAGGCGGAACGGGGGGAGAGGGAGTAAACTATTACCACGTGACGCTCGGGTCAGGTGGTTGGGCCAGCTTCCGCGCTGGAGCTGTGATTGGCTGACCTAATAAGAAGACGCACTAGGGGCGGGCCGAAGACGAACGCAAGCGCACTGCGTTGTGAGTCTCGGGACCCCTGTCGGAGACTATGGCGCTCAACAAGAATCACTCGGAGGGCGGCGGAGTGATCGTCAACAACACCGAAAGGTGAAAACACTGCGGAAGGATCCTGGAGGACCAAACTTCTGGTGTCGAGGAAGTGGGCGGTGGGTGGTGGGGAATAAGGCCCTGGAGAGGGAGCACTGGTGGAGTGAGGTTGGAGGGGAACGGCTGGGGGCGGGGTTGAAGGAAGGTGGGTGGGCCGTGGGGGAGGGCCGGGAGGTTGCTGTCAGCTGGGAATTGGGGGTGGGACGTCTGCATGGGGACCTGGTATGGGACAACCGGTGGGGCCTAGGGGTGATTCTTGAACCCCTTCCCAGGGTTGTGACTTTAGTAGCTGGGAGGATCCCCAAACAAAAATAAATTGTCATTTATTGAACGTCTACAACGTTACTACGTGTCAGACTCTGCGCCTTTTCTACCTTATGTTGTAAAATTCTGTGCGGAACAATCTACTACTGTCCACATTTCACAGGTAGGTAAAGTGGGACACAGAAAGGTTAAGTAACTTACCCGAAATCAGAACTCTGTAGATGGCAATTCCAGGAAAGGAGTCTTGACTCCAAAGTTAATAGGATTAACTACCATCATACAGGCTTCCAGTATGTTCCAGAACCGCTCAGGTTCCAGGTAAGAAACTGAGGCCCCAGAGGTGAAGTTAAACAGGTGATGTTTGTGAGATGTCTAACAGTTCGTGGCACTGTGTGGGTCCGTAAAGTCAGTCCCTTGCCTCTCTCTCTCTTTTTTTTTTTTTTAAGACGGGGTTTCACCATGTTGGTCAGACTGGTCTTGAACTCCCAACCTCAGGTGATCCGCCCATCTTGGCCTCCAAAGTGCTTGGATTACAGGCGTGAGCCACCACGCCCGGCTCCTTGCCTCTCTCTTGAATGCCTGTTGGTTTGAGTCACCC
>CAUYQU010094512.1:0-83546 GCA_963574635.1 Cheracebus regulus | reverse complement strand
TTCCTCTTTCTCTTTCATTTTTTCTTTCTTTTGCTGTTTCTTTCTTTCTCCTTTTCTCTTTTTCTAAAATCTCTTCCTCTTCCTTTCTCTCTTTCATTCTTTTTATTCTAAAAAAAAATATATATATATATATATATATATATATATATATAGAAAAGGGGCGGTGGCTCAGACCTATAATCCCAGCGCTTTGGGAGGCCAAGGCGGGTGGATCACTAGGTCGAGATCAAGACCATCCTGGTCAACATGGTGAAACCCCGTCTCTACTAAAAATACAAAAATTAGCTGGGCATGGTGACACAGCCTGTAGTCCCAGCTACTCAGAAGGCTGAGGCAGGAGAATTGCTTGAACCTAGGAGGTGGAGGTTGCAGTGAGCCGAGATTGCGCCACTGCACTCCAGCCTGGGTAACAAGAGCAAAACTCTTTCTCAAAAAAAAAAAAAAAAATTAAAGGGCGTGGCATTTGGTCATAACCTGCTTCAGACAGGCTCTGTTGGATCTAACTTTTGATTATTTCTCCCTCAAAAGTAGAAACAAATATATATGGCAAAAAATACAATTAAATATACTTTAATCCTATATGCAATCACATAGCAGTAAATTAAAATATAAAGAAATAAACTGGATCAATATTTTAAATTGTAGTTTATAAGTCTTCCATTGAATTCTTAACCAGTCAGTATGCACAAATGGCCTATACCAAATATAATCTCAGTTCTGGTATTTCAAGATATATTTGGGTCCCTTAGGTTGAACTAAATAAGAAACAGGAAACCTGACAGGTCTGCCTTTAGGATCTTCTCTCAATCCAGTAATAGAAACCCATACGCCAACTTAAGAAATTACAGACACTAAGATAAAGTGCAAACGTAGGGGGTACTATAAGTCTAACATGGGGTGCTGCTTTCTGACACCCACAGCATGAAATTCTATACAGCAATCCCAGAGCTTTAAAGTCATGTTGGGTTACAAACCTAAAATCTGAGTGACTAAAACTGACTTTCTGACACACAGTTAAGGCCACATTCTATTCTTTGTCTTAAGCCCAGCTGTGATTTGTTTCTGGGTCAAAAATGAACACACATAATCAAGTTATAAGTAAGTGTATTTGTCTCAATCCGGTTTGTTTTTCAAACAAAGTTAACAAACGCCCCTGGCTTTTTGCTAATTTACCTCTGCTGGTTATATTGAGGTATCAGAGAGAGGCTCATAAAACCCACCAGAACCCTGGAAAAGCAGGATTGTCTTATTATTTCCCAAGACCATATGGGTGAAGACCTTGCCTACAACATCTATGAACTGTTTCCTAGGTATCTACACAATCCTGCTCCTAAATATACTACATAAAATATGTAATCTCAACAGCACCATGGGGTACTATGCCACTCACATCCTCCTTTTACCCGTAAGGAACTCCTACTAGCTGAGTTCCAGGAGCTGTGCTACAAGCAAAGGCCAAGGCCAGCAAAATTCCGTAAGGCAGGAAGGCACCACGGAGTGAGCAGAAGGAACTCCACTAAGAAGCCGGCAACTGGGCAAAGCTCTCAGCCCAGGAATGTTACCACACCTGAGTTACAAGGATGACGCCACCTGGGATAGGTAGCTTAGAACTCAGGTGTTGAGGGAATAAGGAAGAAATTCAGTTTTTCAAGTATCCTCTGCCTCTCAGCTCTCAACGTTTCATCTTCCTATTTGCCAGAGAAGCTATTTACCAAGAGAAAGCAATGAGCACACACTTTAATGATTTCATTCATTTCTTTTTTTTTTTTTTTCGAGACGGAGTCTCAGTCTGTTAGCCAGGCTGGAGTGCAGTGGTGTAATGTTGGCTCACTGCAACCTCTGTCTCCCGGGTTCAAGCAATTCTCCTGTCTCAGCCTCCCGAGTAGCTGGGATTACAGGCACCTGCCGCCATGCCCAGCTAATGTTCGTATTTTTAGTACAGATGAGATTTCACCATATTGGCCAGGCGGGTCTTGAACTCCTGACCTCAGATGATCCGCCCACCTTGGCCTCCCAAAGTGCTGGGATTACAGGCATGAGCCACCATGCCCAGCCGATTTCATTCATTTCTGTTGCTCCTAATTTTGAAAGAAATCATTTGGTGTAGAAAGTTAGAAGCTGGAACTTCTAAGATGAAAATACAGCAGTTTAAAAAAAATACAGCAATAGGTAATCCACTCTGAAAGTCACTTAAACCTAAACCAAAGCCCTAATGAAAGAGCTGAGACTGACTTGGCATTTCTCCACAATTAGGACATTCATTAGAAACTGAGTGGCACAGCAAGACAATTCAGACCAATGCTGAACACACTGACCTCGGCTCTATGTGCTTATGTGTTAACCAGACATTAAAACCGACCTCTCCTATGACATCTCAGAAAAAAGCAAATTCTGGAGCTGTCCTTTAAAACTGTCCTTTAACAGCCAGGTTGGTGGCTCACACCTGTAATCCCAGCACTTTGGCAGGCCAAGGTGGGTGGATCACTTGAGGTCAGGAGTTCAAAACCAACCTGGCCAACATGGCAAAACCCTACCTCTACAAAAAATAAAAATTAGCCAGGCGTGGTGGTGCGCACTCTATAATCCCAGCTATTTGGGAGGCTTGAACCCGGGAGGCAGAGTTTGCAGTGAGCTGAGATGGTGCCACTGCACGTCTGGTCTGAGCAGCAGAGCAAGATTCTGTCTCAAAAAAACCAAAAAGCTGTCCTTTAAAGAAAATTCTGTGCCACAAAGGCCAAAATGAAAAGCTTATGGCTTAATATTGGTGTAGGATATAATTAACCCTAAACAGCAGCAAAGAGAGGAATTTCACTGAGTTTAATTAAATATCAGGCAAGAATTATTTCAAGGAGACTTTGATATAAGTCCCACCTCCACAGCACACCCATCCAGAATCCTTGGGCAAGTTATTTAATCTCATTTTCATTGCATTTCCTTTAAAATTAAATTTACAAAAAAATGTCAATTTCATCGGAATTTAATGTGAGGCCATGTGAGTACATTTTACATTTCCAGGACCTGCAAAAATGTTAATTCTTTCCCCCATCATTATCTTTGCCTGTAAACTCCAACAGAATAGTAGAATACAGGTTCCACGCACACAAGTTCTAGAATCAGGCATCTGAAGCACCACAATAAAAAGAATATTTAACATCTTTTAAAAAATGTTTAATGTTATAAAACAGATGTTTGGTATATGTGTTCCATGCATGCCCTTGCTGGCTCCATTTGAAAAAGAAGTGTTTTTTTTTTTTTTTTTAATCTTTGCAAAGTTATGAGTGAGAAAAAGAAGTTTTTACAGTTATCTGTTGTCACCATACGGCAAAACTAAAATCTCTACTTCTGAATAAAATAAAATCTGAATATTTTATGTACTTAAGATTCTAAGGCTGGGTGTGGTGGCTCATGACTGTAATCCCAGCACTTTGGGCGTCCGAGGCAGGTGGATCATGAGGTCAGGATGTCAAGAGACCATCCTGGCCAACATGGTGATATCCCGTCTCTACTAAAAATACAAAAATTAGCAGGGTGTGGTGGCACGTTCCTGTAGTCCCAGCTACTCGGGAGGCTGAGGCAGGAGAATTGCTTGAACCCGGAGGCAGAGGCTGCAGTGAGCCGAGATCACACCACTGCACTCCAGCCTGGCGACAGAGTGAGACTCTGTTTCAAAAAAGAAAAAAGGTTTTAAGAGGTCATGAGTCTTTTAAAATATATTAACAGTCCATTCTACCAAGAAATCAGTTTCTACAAAGAGATAAAAACCATAGATTAGTTAAATCCATTCCTCCCAATTAGAACTAGTATTGGGGCGATCAGAGAAAAAGAAATATAATTCCAGCTTTTGTTGTGCCCTCACCACCTCTTCATCACTTGGGCCAAGGAAACCAGAGAAAACTGTTTTGATCACCAAGATGGAAAAGGAATCCCAATTCTTTAGTTAAAACTCATTCACCACCTCAAATTTCATATGTAAAGGGTAAACACCTGGTCTACACCTTATGTTGGCTGGTAAGCTAAACACACCATGTTTACAAGTAGCTAACGTTGTCAAATGTCATTTTGTTTCGCCACTTCCCACAGATGAATATTGTTTTTATAATATGTCCAGTGGCTTAATAAAGATACTAACTCACATCTTTAAAATCCCCCACAACTATCTTGTGACTAATTTTATTCCCTTTCACCTTATAAAACCAAGCCTCTATCTAATTAATCCCACTTGGCTATAAAGAGATCTTCTGGAAGAAATGTGTTAAAATTCTGCTTTATGGTGCAAAGAGTAGAGACTGTGCGCTGTGAGTTGATCAGTGCAACCTGAGTGGAAAGCAAAAAAATCAGAGGGAGGCCTGGAAAGGTTGGAGGGGGTTCCTCATCACACCAGCCTGACCCTTTTTTGCCTATGCCTGGCAGGAAACTCAGAAAGCGTTTGCATCCGTAAAATACATACCTCCCACCTCCTGAGTCTCACTTCCTATAGCGGTTATTAGCCTAGACTACACACTCAGTCCCAACATGTTTACTGGCAGCAAATCATGTTCCCCAATCAATGAAAGCGTACATTTATGAACGTTCATGACACTGCTAAAGATGAGTTTCTGTAACTTGTTCATGCCTAGGAAAGCACACAAAAGAGCAACTTCCTAGCTAGCTTAGACAAGGTGAGGTGATGATTTTTTTTTTCTTTTTTTTTTTTTGTCCTCAGAAACAACTATATTTTAGTTTCCTCAGAGGGCCTGGTTAAAAACAACAATAACAACAACAAAACAAAAACAAAAAAACAAGGAACATATGGCCTAAAAAATAGGCTTTAATTCTCCCTCCAAATTAAATCAGAACAATTCTGTTAAGTCTTAGAGCTGACAAGTGTTACTTATTTTATGGAAGAAAATCCTATTTATAAGATTAATATTCGACTTTATAGGAGAAAAAAAATGTGATCCTATGTATTGCCATATTAGCAAACCTAAAAAAAAAAAAAGCCAGTACATTGGTTCTTACTATTGAGAGTTTAAATTTAATAGGAAAATTTCTTTGAGAGAGTAAAGGTGAGAAATAATTTGAAATCTGATGTTACAATGAAGACTCTCTGTAATAGAGACAATCTCCTCTACCAAGTTTTCCAATTGCTTGTGCCTTTTTCTCTAGAAAGCCTGTCAGGGAACACAGGAGATATTATTTGTCCTTTCAAATCATCTGCTGTGTTTATTTTGTACACAGAATCCACAGGATACCCTGGGCCCAAATCCCCTCTGTACACGCTTAATAGCAAAGAATTTCACTAAACAACCAAGTTCTTAGAAACTATACCATGATTTGGCTGTTGACATGACCAAACGCATTCAGAACTTTCCTAATTCCCACTTACATTTTTTCTTACCTTAAACCACCACTCCATTAGCACAGCATACTGAATTAAAATTCAGACTTTCAGTTTGAGAAGATAAAGGTGGTAGAGTAGATAGTGAAATGCCATATAAGAAAAAAATAAAGAAATTATAAAATATTTCCTTTGTTTGGCTCGTGTCAAAAACAAGCCACCTAGCACTCAGTATGAAGTTTGCTAAAAATGGTAAGAGCGCTGGGGGCCGGTCTCCACCATCAGCAAAGTGCTGGGAGACTCTGTGGTTACCTCCCACACTAGAGCTCAAACTTCCTCATCAGTAAAATGAATATACATAAAGTGCATTCTCTTTCTAGGGGGAAAAATAATTTTATGAATGCTTCTGGCACTAAATAAAATGCAATACAAGATTTTTAAAAAGTCATATTATCAATAGAGTTCTATATACCTGCTAATCACTATCATAAAAACATATCTTATATCCTAAAGATTAAATTGACAGCCAGCTGCTGTTACTATGATCGGATGTCTTCATACATCATTTCAATATGTGAAGCTTGCTGAAAATTAGAAATAAAAAACAACTTTAAAAAGCAAAATAAAGGGCCAGGTGCAGTGGCTTACACCCGAAATCCCAGCACTTCGGGAGGCCGAGGTGGGATCACGAGGTCAGGAGTTTGAGACTATCCTGGCCAACATCGTGAGATCCCGTCTCTACTAAAAATACAAAAATTAGCCTGGTGTAGTGGTACACTCCTATAGTCCCAGCTACTCAGGAGGCTAAGGCAGGAGAATCGCTTGAACCTGGGAGGTGGAGGTTGCAGTGAGCCAAGATCGTGCCATTGCACTCCAGCCTGAGTGACAGAGCAAGACTTCATCTCAAAACAAAAAAAAAAAAGAAAAAAGTACAAATAAAAATGTGTAAAATGAGATCCAAATATTTATTAAAGCATAGAATGTTTTTTAATGTTTTCAATTATATTTGGAAAATATTTTCAGAATAATATGTCAACTCTGTAAGGAATGAGTCAGGATGGAACGGCTCACTGAAGACATCTCAGATAGAGTCATAACTGTCACAGGAGTCAGCTTTCATCAGCTTCGCTCACGCAGAACTAGTTCACAGTGCCCTGGTGTGTAAAACACTCGGCTGTTTCCCCTTTACCTATATTTGATGGGTCATCTACCAACCACTGGTGGTCCTGCCTTGCAAGGCCTTGCCTGTGCCCAGTCTCTTGGAGCAAGGCTGCTTCCTAAAAATAACCAAACCATCTTTTTCTTTTATTCGATGCTAAGTATTATCAGCCTACAGATACCTTAAAATTATCCGTTCAAATACAGTTTAAATCAGTCTCACAAGGGCTGATCACAATTCTTGAAAACTAACATGACATTCAGTTTAGTGTCACGTAGAAACGCTGAGAAAAAGTGGGAAAAGTTCTCAGGCCCAAATTTCTAGCGCAAAATAACCACTCAACAAAACAAAACAATCACCGTTTTTGCAGAGCTATCCACAGGCAACATTTTGAAAGATTATGTTTGGAGTTCCTATGTTGGGAAAGAGTTCCAAGTCAAATGCAGATTTTTTTGTTTTTTTTTGAGACAGAATCCAACTGCTCTGTGGCGCAGGCTGGAGTGCAGTGCTGCAATCTCAGCACACTGCAACTTCCGCCTCCAGGTTCAAGTGATTCTTGTGCCTCAACCTCCTGAGTGGCTGGGATTACCTGTGCATCACCATGCCTGGCTAATTTTTGTATTTTAGTATTTTAGTAGAGACAGGGTTTTACCATGTTGGCCAAGCTGGTCTTGAACTGCTGACCTCAGGTGATTTGCTTGCCTCAAACACCCAAAGTGCTGAGGTTACAGGCATAAGCCACCATGCCCCACCCCAGAAATAACTTTTAATGCCAACTTTAGGAATATCAATGAGGAGGTTGTGGCAGATTCAAACACAATAAGGCAAAGATTCGTTACTCTGATATGAACAAGAGCCAAGAATGAGAATGAGATAAGGAGGGAGGAAGGGAGGGAGAGAGGGGGAAGGAGCAGAGAGAACGCCTCTCATTTTGAATAAATTCTCTTTTCATCCTCCCTAAAACTGCTTTTTCTGAAAATCCACTCCTCCACCAGACAGAATCTTTTTCTGCATTTTTTAACTTAAGGCAATTGAAGCCACATGTACTGTTCCTTAAGCTTCTCTAGCAGGACACTGTCAAACGCACACCGGAGTGAAAGTATCCTGCACTGTAGGGTTTAAATCGTACCTCCATTCTGCCCCAAAGTGACAGCAATGGTGAATGCACTGGGAAGCCCATGGGGGTAGTGTCCCTTGCTCTTTGATGCTACCAGAGGAACCCAATTTGACCAACAACTGCTGTGGTGAGTGGAGCCACTGAGCTCACCTAGTCTTCAGCAGTACTTACTATGTCCTCGGTAGAAGACACTTCTGCCCCTTGCCGTGACTAAGGGGTCTCCAATCCCTTTGCTGGTACCAAGTGAAAACACGTGGCTCAGCTCTGCTGCCTAGGTGTTCTTTTGATTTGGGTCAAGACACCTGCAGTATTCAAAGACACATAAAGGCACATCTGGCTGGGTGTGGTGGCTCACGCCTGTAATCCCAGCACTTTGGGAGGCTGAGGCAGGCAGATCACAAGGTCAGGAGTTCAAGACTAGCCTGATCAACATGGTGAAACCCCATCTCTACTAAAAATACCAAAATATCCCAGGCATTGTGGCGGGCGCCTGTAATCCCAGCTACTCAGGAGGCTGAGGCAAGAGAATTGCTTGAACCCGGTGGGTGGAGGTTGCAGTCAGCTGAGATCACACCACTGCACTGCAGCCAGGGCGATAGAATGAGACTCTGTTTCCCCCCACAAAAAAAAAGCACAACCCTATATATCAAATCTAATTGACTTTGAACTGGAAGTTGTTCTAATAGCTTTCCAATGAAATGTGAGTTTCTGAGAGCTATCATTTATTACTTCCTTTCCTTACTCCTCTAAATAAAACACTTATTAAATAGGTTGTTTGGAAACAGGAGAGGTAGAAAGGGAGAAATTCTGAGTCAAAAGGAGTATCGAGTAGGAAAAACAGCAGCCTTATCAATATCACCCTAAAGATGATTTCAGTGCTTTGCGGCAGGTCTAAGTGATGACATGCCATCAGGTTCCAGCTCTCAAGAGCCCTTCTGCATTTTGGTGGTGAGCAAAATTATTGGTAATGAAATGCTAATGCTCATGTTTATCTCAGCCCACATACTGATTTTAGGAGGTTTGAAATGCAGATGATCACCATTTGTGGGCTGTCAAACCTTCATTTCAGTAGCACTTTGTAGGATATATCCATTACTTAGTGTTATCCAAGTCTTTGCATAAAATGAGTTTTTGGATGAAAAATACAAGTCCCAAATATACCATTGCCTTTCTTCAGAAAATGCAACCTTGCACAGTGACACCGTTTCCAGGTGTTATCCACCCTGAAGCCAAGGGGGTGACATGCACTGTGTTTTCCCATAATTCCTGCATACTCCATGATATCTCCAATTTGATTTTTCATTAACACGTCTTTACATTTACGTTGCTCTGTCAGTGAACAACAAACGTGGTTCTGTGATGTAATGAGAATCACTGGCATACATTAACTGCTATATAAAACAATAAGAAAATGATATCAAATTTATTCATATGATCTGAAACTTACTATGTTCACTACTTTACATGCCATTCCTACTTTTTATCTTCTTTCTCTGCATTATTATAATATCCAAGCACTTCCTATATAGGGAATCATAGAAAGATCCTAACTGCTACAAAGTTTCTACTTTGAAAATGCAAATTTGGATTTATGAACCATTTCATCCAGAATCAGCAGAATAAAGTTATTAAGGATGAAATCAGACAGGTGCCAATGGAGAAGATGGCTCCAAGTCTATAGCAAAATCCAAAATAAATATGTCACAGTATGTGTCAGAGACTGAAGTGTTATTTCTGGTTTGATTGCCGCTTCATCATGTGATCAAGACATCAAGTCATCTCTATTTCATTCTGTTTCCACCTTATAATCAGAAAAAAATGTAACTGCTTACAAAGATGCAGGAAATGAATCAAAGTTTCATGACCAAGTTCAATATGTGGCTGTAGCATGTTAACTCTGTACCCTGGGACAAGCAACTGTCATCTACTCATTCGGAGCTGCAAAGGTTACAAGGATTATACAACAGCCAATTCACTATCAATCTTTTTTAAGTAATATATAAAGTTACAACTGAGTTGTATCTACAGGCAAATCCATCACCAACAAGTTGGGTTTAAAATTACGCAAGTGGAAAGAATCCAAGTTATTGGTCAAACCTACCTGAAGCAAATGTTGGAATAAGAGGAAAAAAATTATTTTATATATGAGGAAAAGAATTTACAAAGAATAAAAAAAGCATACCACATACAAAGTGTTTTCAATACTATTAGAAGAAAGAAACCTAAAATATATCCCGCAATTTTTTTTTTTTTTTGAGATGGAGTTTTGCTCTTGTTGCTCAGGCTGGAGTAAAATGGCGTGATCTTAGCTCACCGAAACCTCCGCCTCTCAAGTTCAAGCGATTCTCCTACCTTAGCCTCCAGAATAGCTGGGATTACAGGCACACTTGGCTAATTTTTTGTATTTTTAGTAGAGATGGGGTTTCACCATGTTAGCCAGGATGGTCTTGATCTTCCAACCACAGATGATCCGCCCACCTCGGCCTCCCAAAGTGCTGGGATTACAGGTATGAGCCACCATGCCCGGCCTATGTCCAGCAATTTCTATTTTCAACAAATGACTGGCCCTTTTCTTTTAAAAGGTCAAAATTTTTATTCTAAAAGAGGAAAACGAAATAAAGGTTATGCAGCCCAAGCGTATTTTTAGTATTCCGACCAATATGTGCTCTGTCGCAGTGACCTGTCAAGTTTCTTCAGTGTCAGTGGCAATTTCCATTGTTGAAATTATTGTTGTCAGTGTCTGATTCAGCCACAGCTCATATTTAGCAATTCTAATAACATCCCATCATTTAGAGCATGCAGATGTCCTTTGGGGAGAGGAAACTATCGTAAGAGTTGCCAACCCATGTCTAAGTTTCTAGGTAAACCTTTGAAATATCATGAGTAAAAATTCAGAGAAAACATTTGGTGCAATTTATTATCCTGTCACAGTAAAAATGTTCCCCTTGGCTGTGCATGGTGGCTCACGACTGTAATCACAGCACTTTGGGAAGCCAAGGTGAGTGGATCATCGGAGATCGGGAGATCGATACCAGTCTGACCAACAGGGAGAAACCCCATCTCTACTAAAAATACAAAATTAGCTGGGTGTGGTGGCGCATGCTTGTAATCCCACCTACTCCGGAGGCTGAGGCAAAAGCACTTGAACCCAGGAGATGGAGACTGCAGTGAGCCGAGATTGTGCCATTGCACTCCAGCCTGGGCAACAAGAGCAAAACTCCATCTCAAAAAGAAAAAGAAAGAAAGAAAGAAATGTTTTTTAAAAATTGCAATACTACTTTGTACCCCAGAAACATACACAATGACGCTCTGTCACAATATAATTTTTAAAAGTCAACATCCAGAGTGATCTCAAGGACTTCTGATGTTCAGAATTAGTCTAGAGAAATAGATTAGATCTTAGTGAGAAAATATCTTTTTTGAACTGTGTGCTAGGTGTAAGACATGTCTTCATATGAAGACAATGAGAGTAAGTCAAGCATTACCAAGAGAAGGAAAAGCAAGTTTCACCAGAAGAGATGACGATTAGTTGAGATCAGGATCAGAAAGGTTTGTAGATTCTGAGATAGTAGAAATATCAAAAATACTTATGCATATCCACTCAGCATAAGTCTGTTTTGATACTTGATCTTTACACATACCGACTCATTAGCTATCCCATCAGTCCTAGGAGGGCTGTCCCCACTTTTTAGCATGAGGAAACTAAGACATATAGGCGGTAAATAACTGACCCAGCGTCCACGAACCAGTTATTTGTGGAGGTGTGAGGTGAATGCAGACACTCTGGCTCACTCAACCAGTTTAAGGTTAAGGTCTCTTAGCCATCATGAAGAACAGATAAGCGTTCTACAGATGAGGATGCGGAATTGCAAAAAAGAGGAAATGGCCAGTTGAGATGATCAGAAAACCTTACTGATGTTTAAGAGGAAGGAGAGGACTCTCATATACTTGGAGTGAGAAAAGATGTTGCCTAATAGAGAAAATCTCTCTATTTAGATGACAGAAAGCAGAAAAGCAGCTCTTCTGTAGGAGTTAGAAAGGAGAAGATTATGTCTCAAAAATCAAAAGAAGAGAAAATTTTACAAAGCAGCTTAGAGGAGGCATATGCTGCTAAGAAAGGTAAGAACAGAGATCTTGATCCGGTGAAGGGCTATGAACAACGGACCCTACAGTCACTTAGATAAAGAAGTGAAGTCACCTGCCTCTTTGAAAGGACTCAGAGCACATAAGGAGCCAGGAGAGATCACCACAATGGTCAACACCAAAGGGTGTTGGTAAAAAGTGAAGGCAAAAGTAACAGCAGAAATGTGCAATTTTGGCAAGACTTTTATTTGTTTATAAAGATTTAAGAGAACTGAAAATATCTATGGGAAGATAGGATAAGATAAAGGAGAAAAATCAAAACTAAAGTGGAAAGATGAGGGAGGAATCTTGACAGAGCCCAGTTCTGGAAGACTCAGAAAGGTTAAGTCCAGAGGTTTGTTTAAGTGGAACACTTTGTTATTCAGATGGGGGAGGGAGAGAAGCCAATGAGATAAATTCCAAATCTCATGGTTATTCTGACTCAGCATGCTCTCTTTTAAATGAATATGATTAAACCTGAATTATTCCAGAGCAATGGCTCAACAAGATCTCCACATGGTGAATGTTAGATCATGTGTCTTTGAAATAATCCTTTACCTTCAGTATTTCATTATCCGGTTATTCACCTTCTTAGTACTCTCATATTACAACACTTATGACTTCTTAAGCACTGGGAAAAGGGCAGACACATTTCAACAACTAAAATGCTGAAGAACTGCCACAGTGACCGTAAACCTGCAGGGGTCTTATTGTGAAACAACTGATATGTAAAAGTAAAGCAAACAGGCTTGCTGCACTCTAAATGGTTTTCCTAGCTTCTGAGATCAAGAAATGCACAGTCAGCATCTAGATGTGTATTCCCTACATAAATACAAGAAAAATCGAAACTTAATTCCTAAGAACTTCTTATTCTGTCTTTATTATGTAGTTTAGTCTTTAGATAAACCATGTTCATTTATCTAAATCATCATTGCTTAAGTCTTTTTAATTTTTATTTATAAAATAGACTCTTAAAACATTTTTAGAGAGGGGGGAGATCTCACTATATTTCCTAGGCTGGTCTCGAACTCCTGAGGTCAAGCAATCCTCCCACCCTGGTCTCCCAAAGTGCTGGGATTACAAGCATGAGCCATTAGCCAAGGTCTGTTTAACCTTTTATATTGTTGTATTGTGTTCAAAGTTCTAGCAGTAAAATAGGCCTGCCTGACTTCACTTGAATATTGACCTTGGGCCTTTCTTCAATATTTATTCAACATAAATCTGATGGCTTCAGAACAAAGATTTTGTCTCATGGCTGTTAATGCACAATGGGTACTTGATAAATATCACAGACTCACTATAGACTGAAACATCTAATTTTCAAATGATAAACTTGTAAGATGAAAGAGTCCATCACTGTAAGTTGGGTTATGTAATTTACCTTTCACTAGCAGTAGAAAAAAAATTAATAAGCTAAATTATAACTGAAATTTCCATTGCATGAAATGAAACATGGCCAAGTTCCAGGCACCATCCATGACCACAAACTCTGCCACTGAAACCCATCACAAAATGAAAGACCAGAATGCAGAAATCACTGCAACGATATTGTCAAGATTTTTTTTTCTTTTGTTACTATGTGCATATTGTAGAGACCAGTTTGTAAAGGTGTATCTCCTAATTGATTCTACTAGTTTTAACCATAGACCCTGAATTGATAATGCTACTATAAAGGTGGCAGATGTTAGTTACGCTTCTCCTTAAATGTCAAGGTTGACTGCATATAGATAGATACTATGTGGAGGGTGTTTTCTTTTTTAATACACCCTGCCACATGTACCAAACACTATCAGAAAACATGCATTATTCATTCTCATCAATAGTCTGATACGCTTTTTTAGAGTCTGCTGTGTGTTCACATTGTTATTTATTTGCACATAATGGGTGGTCCTTTCAAAAGCCCCAGTTACTGCAGCGTAACATATGATTTTACATGAACCACCTGCTCTTTTGGTCAATAAAGGTAGTAAGCAAACCACAACCAGCTCAGGAAATGCAGACTGTAGAGATCATTTCTGAACCATTTCTTCCATAGACCCAGGGAACTAATATGTCGTATCACCACAACTAATTTAGAATTCTCCAAACAGAACTCAAAATAAGGCACCAGGAAACACTTATCGAGAGGTTGAGATATTTCTGCTGCTTCTTAATGGACTAGACAGACCATGATGGGCTTGGAGCCATGCCAGGCTCAGTCAGTGTGGGCACCTGACGAAGACAGGTTGGTGATTAAGGAGAAGAGGGGAGGCCTGGCTACTCCAGAAATAACTGCAATTTATTTCCAGTAATTCCTGTCTCCAAAAATAAAGGGCTGGTTCACATATTTTATGACCACCTACAATTCTTACATATTGACATTTTAATGTATCAATTTTTTTCTTTTTTGCACCAACAGCAGATGTAGTATTTCTATTCCTAAAGCTATTTCATATTCTAATGATTTTCAATGAAAACCATTCGAAAATCCTTTATGTATGTCCTTGACACATTAAACAAAGAGTTTGCTTTTTTCTTTGTACGTCCAGCACAAACAGGGGTTCAGTAAATGTTTGCTAAATTAATGAAAGAATGTATTCAATCTAAAGGTGAATAGTATACTGATATGGTTTGGCTGTGTCCCCACCCAAATCTCATCTTGAATTGTAACTCTCACAATTCCCATGCGTATTGGGAGGAACCTGGTGGGAGGTGATTAAATTACGGGTCGGGTTTTTCCTGCACTGTTCTCGTGATGGCAGATGAGTCTCACAAGATCCGATGGATTAAAAACGGGAGTTTCCCTGCAGAAGTTCTCTTATTGCCTGCTGCCATCCATGTAAGACATGACTTGCTCTTCCTTGCCTTTCACCTTCCGCCATGATCGTGAGTCCTCCCCAGCCACATGGAACTGTAAGTCCAATAAACCTCTTTCTTTTGTAAATTGCCCAGTTTCAGGTATATCTTTATCAGCAGCATGAAAAATGGATTACTACATACGCACTGTGCCATTTTCCGACTCTGCTGCCATGATGACTTCAAACAGCATAGTGTGACTTTCAGTGACATTTGTCACCCAGCCTCTCCTTATAAATTCAAATGTATCTCCCCAGATTTCTTAAGCAAATGCTGCACCCCAAATTGTCCAGGCTTACTTTTTGCTCCACACTTTTGCTTTCTTCAAATCTGAGACTTTAAGCTAGCTAACAAGACACTCACTGAGCCACGAGGTAACACCCAAGGTGTCAATCCCAGAGTGCTAGGAGATTTAAAAACATAATGGAGGGTATTTGTCCCCACCCATGGAATTCCTGAGAGGATGCATTTCATCCTCAGACTCAGGAGATGAAACACAAATTAGAATTCAATACCAACTGTCCCTTACTCATGATGTGACTCAGAACAAAGTCACTTCAACCTCTTACTTGCCAATATTTCTGTATAACGTGTCTAATAGTAGTAGTGAAATTTATGTATACAGGAATCATCTAAGAAGCTTGTTAAAAATACAGATGAGGGGAGTGTTATCCCTTTCTAGAGGTTAATTACTGGGCTCAGCATGAGTCCTAAGAATCTATTTTCTACCAAGTTGACCACGTAAAGCCCAAACAAGGAGTGCAGGGTCCATATACGTGTACCTATAGTGTGAAATACATATGCATAGCATATGCAGTGACTTTGAATCAACTAATGCTTTTGCATCATCTCTAAAACCTGAAACATCAAAATCCCAAAGACCAGTGTGATTACTGCTGGTTACAAAGCTAAATAAGCACGGCAGAAAACCTAGCCAGGTCTAACCGAGGTGAGAGTGCACAGGACAGGGTGTGTCAGCCCCAGTGAATTCTCATCAGCTATAGAGATCTACTGCCTTTGAGTTCTCTTTGCTACCAGAGCCACAGATAAATAGAATGACCCAGACTTACTCTCCCTATCAGAATTACCCCAGCAGCCAACTGCCATCACCACTCTGCCTTACTCTTCCCTGCACTTTCCTACAGCCCCTCGTGTTAGTACCACAGTTCAGCCGGAGGAGGCAAGATATAATCAGCCTGTATGGAAAAGCAAGAGCAATGTGTGCGATTTCGAGAACCCCCCATGCCTACACCAGGCCCTGGGCAGTCCCTTTGCTACCCCAGACACTCCTGTCCCTGGCGGGGAAACACAGGAACAGTGCTGTTTGGCTCTGTAAGCTCCTTTCTTACAAAACATGAGGCTTCCATTGTTCAAGGTTTACAGCCTGCGCTGTGAGACAATACTGTTTTCAGAAGCCTCCATTTTATGTAATTAGAGTTCACATTTCAGAAAACAGGTTTTCCTCTTTTAGTTCAAACGGAACTTTGATGGCTTGCCAGTAAGTTTTGAATCTCGATCCAATATACTCTGTGCAAAAAAAGCATATAGGCAAGGGGGTGAGAGACCACATTCGGCTATGTGACCTGGGGAAGGGAGTCAGCCTGAGTGAACTCAACCTTGCCTACAGATGAAAGTAGAAGGGGCGGAGGCTGTTAATAGCATTAAATGGAATATTTGCAATAAAGGCATAGTTCAGTTCACGACACACAGTAGGTATTCAGTGTATTTTACCTTCCTTTACCTAAAACCATTTCCCAACTTCGTTCATGTAGAATAGAGAGTAACCCTGAATTTCAGATTAAGTCAAAGATGGGTGGGACCAACCATGGTATTCAAAACAGGCAAACAAGAGGAATTGATTCAATTATAACAAAAATAATCACTCTTTTTGTTTTTTTAAATCACACTTTTTAATATTTAAACTCTAGGTTACAGCCTGCAATATCCGTTATATAATCTATAGATTTTTTAAGAGCAAGTAGATGTTACTAAACCTCACAATGATGAAAACAGCCAGCTCACACTGGTAAAGATGAACGCCAACCAGGAACACAAATGCCTGTATCCAGTCGACACAGAAAAACATTGTCAAGAAACAACTAAAAGGGAGAACGAGCCTTAAAATGTGTTCTAAGTCCCCAAAGACACCCCATTTAAAGTAAACTCAGGAAAGACAGTGTGTTTTCCAAACTCTATTTCCATCTTACTGGCTTTAGGTTAGGTAGAGAGGTTGCGACAAAGGACCATGTGTCATGTTCTGTTTCACCCAGTTTACCTGTTTGGGGTTCAATTAAATTATCAGTAAACCTTTTCCCTAAGAATATTTTTTTTCCACCCACAGCTATAAAATCCTACATTCAAACACAAATTAAAGCAAAGAATCACTGGAGATCCTTCCTCAACCTTAGCATGCAATTCAGGCCACAAACAGCCACCACTATTTTTTTCCTATAGGCTTAGAGAAAGCAAGTCAAGAAAACTAGATTGCCCAAATCCAGAAGTAGTGCTCTTGGAATTAGGAGCCACCAAGGAATGTGGCCTTACACTCCCAGCCACACTGGTACACAGTCTGCTGACCAAGGGCTAACACCTCCCCACACGTGATTTAATTCCTCAGTGGAGTTTGTCTCATACTGCATAAGCCCAGTAACACCCAAATCACTCTCCTTAGAAAGAAGCCAACATTGTTCATTGTACTTTTTTTTTTTTTGACAGAATTTCACTCTTGTTGCCCAGGCTGGACCTGGGCACAATCTTGGCTCACCGCAACCTCCACCTCCCCTGTTCAAGCAATTCTCCTGACTCAGCCTCCCAAGTAGCTGGGATAACAGGCATGCGCCATCATGCCTGGTTAGTTTTGTATTTTTAGTAGAGACAGGGTTTCTGTTGGTCAGGCTGGTCTTGAACTCCCGACCTCAGGTGATCTGCCCACCTCAGCCACCAAAGTGCTGGGATTACAGGTGTGAGCCATCATGCCCAGCCTGTACATGATTTTTAAAACTTGAATCTTTAAACAATTTCTGTCCAACTTGGGATTGAGTCTCATCACAGCCACTAAACTAGCTGCTTACATTCAACAAGTCACTGTTTACTTCCCAGGGTTGGTTACTTCATCTGTAATATAAATGACTAGAATTGTATCCTTTATGTCTGTAATTTTTAGTTTTTGCACAAACATGCAGTAATAATGTATACACACAGCTAGAGTCCACTGAGCATTCAAATTCACTTACTCATTTCAGAAATGACACAAACATCCAGGCACTGCGCTAGAAGCAGGGCATCCAAAGGGAATCAGGGTCGACCCCGACTGCACATAGATCTTTCCAGTCAACATCATAGGAAAATTGTGCCTCTTAAAAGGGTCAAAGGTAGCAGAGCCAATGCTAGCCTATGGGCTAAATTCTGCCAGTGTGGCTTAAACAATTCGAACAAGTAAACTACAACAGAAAAATCTATCTATTCCGTTAGAGTTAGAATAGAAAAGACCTGGGCAGGCTCCTAAATCTTTCCTAATGAAGTTTTCTGGACTCTCCTTAGAATGTCCTTCAAATTGTTTGTGCTCGGAGATACTGGCCAAGGTGGAGGCTGCAAAAAAGTGGGGTGCAGGCAAGACATCCAGATACCAGACAAATGAGAAGCATGTGAAACCTCAGATGTCAACAAGAGGACACCTCAAGATTCCCTCAGCTGGATGCAAATACCCTCCGATTCACAGACCAAGTTTCTACCCTATACACTCAACCCATGCCTCCTTCATGTGGGTATCTGGAGTTCCCTGTCTAGAAACCTACTCTGGTCTGTAGGACGTTGCTAAATGGAATATACCGGTGACAGCATTAGTCTTAAGTAATCGTGAAACTGCAACAGATATATCTGAGAAAAGGCATACTGTTTTAATGAGAGTCGAATGCAAACATTGTCAACTTGAAACAGAAGGTGGAAGTGAAAGAGATGTATTTCACGTGAGCAAATTTACCTGATTTATACAAGCTGGCGAAACTCAGCCTCAGTGATGATTCTAACGTTCTATTATTTACGTCCACAGCCAGCCTTGCACCCCCACAGCTTCCTACCCTGTAACACCATCAAGAGTGGTAAGTGGAAACGTTACAACATTTCCTGACTGACACCAGGCATCCAATGTGGGGCAAGAGGTTTCAGAACACACAGTGGTCTCAGATTAGCACAGGTGCCACAGATTCCACATGATTCTCAGATGTTAAGGAAAATATAGAATAAAACATTGGAAAGTAATAGTAAACTATGACTCATGCGTCTGCTTTAATGGGGAAAAACCTAGTGAACATATTACAGTATTAAGTGGGTAGATTACTATGTCATTAATGTGAGGTGGAAGGACCTAAAATAGATTAAAAATTGAACGAAAGGGAAGAAGGATTTTTGTCAGAACAGCATGTCCCAGCTCTTGTGAACCTACACCTGTCCCTCACATCTCTGCATCTGTAAGATTCCTTCTATAAAATGAACAGATTGAGCCACTTCATCTCTAAAATTCCAGGTATCTCAAACACGAATACAATAAATACCAATACAGAAACATTTGCAGATCCAAGACAGTTTACATGTTTGGAACAGTAAGTCCAAATAAATAAATAAATAAATAAAAGTTGCCAGTTAGAATAAATGATCACGTAACATGAAGAAGGAGAAAAAAATCAAAGCTACACCTTCGTCAGTTGGAGGAAAGCAGAGGAAGCAGGGGATGAATTGAAATTATCTATGACCAACTACAAAGAGGGAGCATTTACCAAGACACCCGTCAGTCTCAGAAAACTACTACTTCATTTGATGTCAGCTGAAATCTTCTGTCCAACGTGGGATCTATCACAATAAGAATATTCAACAGAGATGGTGCTTTAAGATTTATTCTCTCTGTTTTTATGTTGGGCCTCTTTTTCTTTTCTTTTTTTTTTTTTTTTTGAGATGGAGTTTTGCTCTTATTGCCCAGGTTGGAGAGCAATGATGCAATCTCGGTTCACTGCAACCTCCGCCACCCAGGTTCAAGTGATTCTCCTGCCTCAGCCTCCTGAGTAGCTGGGATTACAGGTGCACATCACCATGCCCAGCTATTTTTTTTTTTTGTATTTCTTGTAGAGATGGGGTTTCTCCATGTTTGTCAGGCTGGTCTTGAACTCTTGACCTCAGGTGATCCACTCACCTCGGCCTCTTAAAGTGCTGGGATTATAGGTGTAAGCCACCTGGCCCGCTCCCTCTTTTTTAAATTAAAATCTAAAATGTCTTCAGATCCGTACCAAGCATGGTACATAGTACATTTCAGTATTCTAGAAGACAGGATCCATATTTTGTAAGGATTCAAATTTAGTCAAAAATTGTGTTAAGTACTCCAAAATACACTGAAGTTTCATTGCAAACTGAATGCTTTTATCAACTTACCTGCCTTTACTTATTCACACAGACTTACTCTGTTTGTAACGTAGCTTTAAAAGTGACAGAACTGCACTTCCAAAGAAACTATGTTAGAATCTGAACTATCACTGAAGTGAGGCAAAACTGTCTCCCATTACTTGGAATTATTGAAACTTGACTGTGATAGGCAATCCTCAAACTCATTCTACAAGCCCACCCTTGTATCACTGCCATGAGGGCAGCTTGCCTGAAAGGAAAAGGCACTTTAAAAATGAAAATAAAAGATGAATTACAGTTATGTTAGCATATTATTTGCTTTTTCAATTACAAATAAATGAGAACTGCTAAAAATAAGAGAATCTGAATATGACTACTTGCAAATTTAATTATTCTTGTTTGTCATAATCAACACTAATTTATCTACAAGATGTTAAAGTTTTCCTGGTTTGTTCTCTGAGAAAAAAATTTTCCCTTAAAGATCTAGTCTAGTTCAAATTACCAAAAACTCTCAAGAATAGTACAAATGAAGATCTGTAATCTGAACACATCGTAAAGCTATCAACAGGCAGGTTCTACTTATAATGCTTTTCCAAAATAGCTATGTATGTCTTCTGCATAATACAAATAAAAACACTAGATATAGTAATTAACGTTGAAGGATTTTTCTGTTCCATAAAGCCTCCTGAATGTGTCAGTGGTCCTCTCATCATTGGTGAGTAAAATGCATGTAAATCTGTTAATAAAGCGAGTATCCAAGCTTTCCCTCAATCACAGATTCTAGTCGGTAACCCCAGGTATTCAGATACACACAAATGGTGGTCAAAGCAACTTAAACTTCTCAGTTTGGTAATTGAGGCTCTTTATGATTTAGAAGGTAGTTTTGAAAGACATGGGTCATTTTCAGCGATTGGGAAGGACCATGATTAATCAGAATTCCACCAAGACTACACAGAAAAAAACAAAATAGAGAAGAAAGTGGGGAATCTAATGTCATACTTTGCATCTGTTCTCCTAAAACCATCATTACACTTGCAAAAGATCATTATAAGCCAGATGTGGTAGCTCATGCCTGTTATGCCAGCACTTTGGGAGGCCAAGGCAGAAGGATCATTTCAGTTCAGGAGTTCAAGACCAGCCTGAGAAACATTGTGAGACCCGCCCCCCATCCCTATAAAAGATACAAAGAATTAGCTGGGCATGGTGGTGTACTCCTGTAGTCCCAGCTACTGGGAAGGCTAAAGTGGGAGGATTGCTTGAGCCCAGGAGGTTGAGGCTGCAGTGAGCCATTACAGTGCCTGCACTCCAGCCTGGGTGACAGAGAGAGACCCTGTCTAAAAAAAAAAAAAAAAAAAAAAAAGATAAATAAATAATCATTATAGAGATAACTCTTTTTAAAAATAACTAAACATTTGAACTTTGAAAATAAAGAAAAAAACAATTATTTTACAATTTTGTCAGATGACTTTATTTGCCAGATTATGAGCTAGAAATTCTAAAATTAGTCTTTTCTTCTAGAGCAGAGGTCAGTATACTGGGATGCCTGATTGTTTTTGAAAATAAAGTTTTATTGGAACACAGCCATGGCCATTCATTAACATATTATCAGTGAGAGTTGAGGAGTTGCAACAGAAACTGCATGGCTGAGAAAGTCCAAAGTATTTAGTATTATCTGGCCCTGACTGACCCCTGTCCAGGATCTTAGATGAACATACTTCAATAGTGACTCAGTTCCCATGATCAGATGAGACTGTGATTCAGGTCTAAAGGATGCTGCAAAGATTAATCAGGCACTTTTTGCTTTGCAACAATATTATCAGTGAAAAAACAATGTCACATGGGAAGGTTTTAAGATTGGGAAACAAGAGTTTTTTTGTTTCTTAACTTTAATTCCTTCTTCTATGTATTCTGACTGAGAGCAAAGAGACAGGTTGCTACACAGCACACGCCAGTTCAAACACTCTGGACAGGTCAGGTTAAACTCCCCAAGAGGTGTGGTGCCAAGGCACAAAATCCAGAGAACAACTCCAAAAAATGTGCTTGGGTGTCAAGCAAGAGTTCCATCCCTTTCTGCTGCATGGCATACAGCAGGTCATTTAACCTCTGAGCCTGTTTTTTCACAAGCATAAAATAGGTATAACAATACCTTGACATGAGAGGGGATTTATAAAAATTAAATAAGACAGTAAAGACTTAAATGCTCCCTCTCGAGCAGATGACATGGTCTTATGGCACCCTTCTGATTCCATCATGCCTGCCCTTCTCTTAAGTTAAAATGTTCATCTCTGCGATGTTTCCATAATACCAAACAAGAGCCCAGTGGTAAAACTGAAGCTAAAGAAAACACAGCTATTTCTTATCATGAGGCTTGCTCCCCAGTCACAGCTTCCCTTTAATTCTTCCCAGATGTATCTTTCTCATCTCCAAGACCCAGCCTAAGCTCCTCTCCTCTGCTCTCTGTCCATGACTTCCTCCAAAGGTTCAAGGGGCTGTCACCCTTAGAGCTCATCAATTCAGTATTGTTGCACTTCCTGGGAGCCCCATCCACTTGAAGGGTTTTTGAAAGCCCTCTGGGATGCTGAGGATTCTTTGTCTACATTCTCCATCCTACTGGATTATTTCTTGAACTTCAGACTCATGTACACAGTGGTCTACAACTAAGCCAATGGAATGTCCTTCGAACCCAAGATTTCCCCAAGTGAGCTTATCATTACCTTTCTCACCTACTCAAACCTTCTCCTCCTGTGCTCCCACCCAAGAGATAGAACCACATCCATCCCATTGCTCAGCCAGAAATGTGAGGGTCTTTCTGGACCAACTTTCACCACCACCACCACTACCCTCACATCCAATGCTTATGTTCTTCTTCCACTTAAAATACGTTCATAACTCCACTGCTAGGTGCTAGAAAACAAAACATGAGCTGAAATACTGCTTGGTCTTCTGAGAAAGCTTTTGCTCTTCCCTACCTCCTCTTGCTGCTAGGCAAAGACACTTAGAGCTCCAGCTGCTGTTTTGGACCTAAAGGCAGAAACCAGCACTGTGGAAGGAAGAGCTGAGAGATGAGTCTGAAATCTTTTAAACATATATTTAATGGTTTTGTATTGATGTATAATCATTTTATGTATTTTGGGGGTGCATGTGATATTTTGATACTTGTATACAATGTGTAATGATAAAATCAGGGCATTTGGGATAGTTAATGATTTTGTATTGATGTATAATCATTTCATATATTTTGGGAGCACATGTGATATTCTGACACTTGTATACACTGTGTAATGATAAAATCAGGGCATTTGGGATATTTAATAATTTTGTATTGATGTGTAATCATTTTATATATTTTGGGGGTGCACATGATATTTTGATACTTGTATACAATGATAAAATTAGGGTATTTGGGATATCCAAAATCTGGAAACTTGATCACACCTGTCAACTGCCAGATCAGCCCTAGAACCCATTTCTGAAATTTAACATAAGAAAAGTTAAACTTTTCTCTCATGTAAGCCATTGTAATTTTAGATTTTCTGTTCTATGCAGCAAAATCTAACAGCATGTAGATTTCTCAAAACCACTCTTCAAACACCAAAAATTCAGGTTAAAATATTTCAATACATTTGACAATGCATCATCCATGTGGCCCCTCCCCCTATGATCATCTCTCAAACAAACGTTTCTCAATGACTAGTATTTGGAGTATAGGATCACTTAAAAATGCCAACTCTGCTCAACAAAGTCTCCACATAAAATATATACTGACGCTGTAAAAAATAAATAATAACAAAAAATTAGGCTGATTGTTAATAGTTATCATAAAGTCAATGCAGAAAACTTCAAAAAAGAATAGACAAGTTCATCAAAGTACACACTTTTTATGAAGTGCAAAGTTTTTATAAAGAACAAAGTGACCTTTTAAAGTCAAGTGAATATGCCTCAAATTAAAATCAGGGCCAGGCACGGTGGCTCATGCCTGACATCCCAGCACTTTGGGAAGCCAAGGCAGGCAGATCACTTGAGGTCAGGAGTTTGAGACCAGCCTGGCCAACATGGTGAAACCCCGCCTCTACTAAAAAAACACACAAAAATTAGCTGGGTATGGTGGCACACATCTGTAACCCCAGCTACTCAGGAGGCTGAGGCATGAGAATTGCTTAATCCCAGGAGGCAGAAGTTGCAGTGAGCCGAGATCACACTACTGCACTCCAGCCTGGATGACAGATCCAGACTCTGGTGTCTAAAAAAAAAAAAAAAAAATTAAAATCGATGCTGTACCTTAGCATAGGTGGACAAAACAGCACTGGCAAGAGGGGTCTCAGCAACAAGCAAAAATAAAAGAAAATCCTTAGAACACATTAGAACGAGAAGCCTTATGAATGGTCAAGAAAAAGACTTCAAGTTGTGGGTTGAAGAAAAATAAAGTCAGAAGATGCAAAGATAGAGAATGCTGGTACAGACAAAAGAATCATTTATAGAAAAAAAAACAGTCTAAATTGAAGTTTAAAAAAAGGTAAAAAGGTTGTGTGCAACAAGTGATTTTAGGTAAGGTTAAACAAAAAATGTATGCCAGGAAAATGCCTTAGTATTGCTTGGATGTGACTGGAAAAGTCTTGTGGTGTTAACAGTGATGGTATCTGGCTTCTGAAATTCCTCATCAGTTAATCACACCCATCTAGACTTTTGCTGGCCCCAAAGCTCAGGAGGGATCTATCATGCAGAAGGCCCTGAATGTTGCAATCCAAGGAGATGAAAATCCTGACTTGCTTCTACAGGCATGCCCAATTGAGGAGCAGATGGCTTCTTGTTTTGACCAAATTTGCTTCTGGATGAAAGCAAGAAGGCTGCAGGAAGACTCACACTGACTGCACCCTACACAAGCCAGGCCCGTCAAGAGGTGCATCAGTGCAAGGCCATCGACAGGCATGGTTCCTGCATTGTCCCTGCAGCCACAGAATAAGGGGATCTGAGCTCACAAGGACCCTGAAAGTGTAAAAGTTTGAGATCTCAAAAGATAAAATAGTGCCTCCAAAACACACACAAAAAAGACCTCTAGATTTAAATGTGCTTGTCTACAGTAATACTTATGCCAATTAGCTTCTACAACTCAACACATGTATAATTTTGCAAATTACAATTAATTGGGAATGGGAGTGAGTGTTGATGTTTAATATAGCATGGAGCAGGGCCTCCATACATAAAAGGATGCTAGACCCATAGAATAGTGGAATACGATGGAAAGAAGGAAATTAAGGAGCCCTAGCATAGGCACACCACGTGTAAACGTGCTTTACAAACTATCAGCAAGCACAATTGCAGTGTGGTATGTATTTCTGAAGAGATTGTGGTGTTGACTCATTCTGTGCCATCTTGCAGGCACCCATAAATATGTGTGTTTTAGGACATGGTGCCCTACTTCAGGCTGGAAATCATCCACATTCTACAGGGGACATCCTTCAGAATTTAAAAGAATACTGGAGTGTCTGAGCTTGGTTTCACTAACCCTCAAATGTATGCAATGAGAATGTTCAGTCACTGGATAAACACTGGACCATCTAATCTAATGATTATTAAACAACAGCAAACCCCAGAGTCATTTCCAATTGGGGCTGAAACAGACATTTTCTGATGGTTCCACTGCAGTGGCCTTTCCATCTTAAGTCACACAGCATAGTCCATTATAAAATTAATGCCATATATGTATTGACATTCAGGGAAATTTTATTTTATTTTATTTTTTTTGAGTCAGAGTTTCACTCTTGTCTCCCAGGCTGGAGTGCAATGGCCTGATCTCGGCTCACTGCAACCTCCATCTCCCAGGTTCCAGCAATTCTCCTGGCTTAGCCTCCCAAATAGCCAGGACTATGGGCGAGTGCCACCATGCCCAGCTAATTTTTGTGTGTTTAGTAGAGACAGGATTTCACCATGTTGATCGGGATGGTCTCGATCTCTTAACCTCATGATCCATCTGCCTTGGCCTCCCAAAGTGCTGGTATTACAGACAGGTGTGAGCACCGTGATCCGCCCATTCAGGGAAATTTTTAATTACAAAAGTCTTATCCAGCACATACAGCAACAGCATATGTTCAAAAAAATTGTTTTATTTTCAACTATCACATAATTGTTTTCGCATCAAATGAATACATCGAGCTGCTGACAGAGGCTACTCCAGATAACAAACGTTAGGTAGTAACTAGGCCCTTTAATTTCAACAGTTTATGAGCACTGGGCTAAATTTAAGTGTGAGCCAAGGGACTGTCACATTTATAGCTGAAGTGAGAATTCTGACAATGTGACTGACTACAGGCAACCATCGAAAAGATATTTACTAGAATAATAGCATGAAACCATCTGCCCACCATCCCAGATCTGGAATATCCAAGTGTTGGAAGGGAAATGATGATAAGTAACTGAGAACAAGACAGAGAGAGGCGGGATGACCCTGAGCTATGGCCAGTCTACAAGTAAGACAACTTCATGGCGGCCTGGGATGCAAACAGTCACAATTTCTCTAGTCACCAATGTCCTTTTCCAGGAAAGAGGGAGGCACTGTTGAAGAGAGACCACAAAAATGCTAAACATTTTCTCATTCTCTGCAGTGCATTTATCCTCTGATTCTTATAACACAAAGTCTATTATTTTTTCACCAGTCGTGGTGGCTCACACCTGTCACCTCAGCACTTTGGGAGGCCAAGGCAGGGTGGCGGATCACCTAAGGTCGGGAGCTCGAGACCAACCTGACCAACGCTGTGAAACCCCCACCTCTACTAAAAGTACAAAAAATTAACCAGGTGTGGTGGCGTGTGCCTGTAATCCCAGCTCCTGGGGAGGCTTAGGCAGGAGAATCACTTGAACCTGGGAGGCGGAGGCTGCAGTGAGCCAAGATTGTGCCATTGCACTCCAGCCTGGACAATAAGAGTGAAACTCCGTCTCACACTGAAAGAGCTGCAATCTCTTAAATCCCACTGAGGCGTTATGTCCTGAAATGCAGGCCTAAATGCTGGCCCAGGAACTTGATAGGCCACATCAAAGCTGATTCCCAACCACTGGCACCTTTTGAAGAAACAGCATTCACGGTTAGAGGCACAATTTCAGACAGGCCTCAGAGCCGGAAAATATACAGAAACTACGTCTATTGGGCGGTCTGGCATTCAACCCATTTCTTCTGTAATTGAATGACGGCATAGTAACGTTGATGGTTTCCCATCCTCTAAACCAGAAGAGAACACAGTAACATAGTTGTTGACCTATATGAAGTCAGGACCCACGTCCTTTCTAGAACCTCTGTGGCATTTTCTCAGCCTCTGGGTACCTGGGTAAAAAGCTCTCAGATCTATTAGCCTCACTTTACACGTTCAGAACTTTAAGAATCCAACATTCAGAAATCCAAATGACCTATAAAAGATGAACTCTGCTTTCAGAAAATCCAAATGGCATTTATCTATTTATTTATTTATTTAGAGAGAGGGTCTGGCTCTGTTGCCCAGGCTGGAGTGCAGTGGCACAATCTCTGCTTACTGCAGCCTCTGCCTCCTGGACATAAGCAATTGTCCCACCTCAGCTTCCAAAGTAGCTGGGACTACAGACACCACCACCAGAAAAGCGAGTATTTGTATTTTTTGTAGACACAGGGTTTCGCCTTGTTACCTGGGCTGGTCTTGAACTCCTGTGCTCAGGCAATCCGCCAGCCTCGGCCTCACAAAGTGCTGGGATTACAGGCATAAGCCACTGCAATGGCCAAATGACTTTTATAAGGTGAGACAAAGTAACTAATAGAAAGCAGGGTGACTCGCCATGGTCACAGCCAAAGCGTTCAGACCCTGGAGGCTAAGAAGAAGCAAAAATGCTATTTTTAAAAAGACCTTCCACAGAAGGATTTGTAAAGCAAATTAGGGAAAACGGGCAATTAGAGAATGAGGTCCTTCCAGACTTCTATAAGTTACACATATCCTAAGAAGCCTGCATCTAGTCACAGAGAATTGAGTAGACACGAAACAGCACTATTCATTCCTCTCATCACGAGTTGTATTTAACAAAGTTCAGCCAGTTTTCAGGGCTGTCACATCTCCTGCAGTCTAGAGTCTCCACCTTTCCAAAGGTCTTTCATTTTACAGGGAGTGTTTAGTTCTTGTCAGGGCAGTCTCAACTGTCCTTTAATGAGGCCAAGCCCATCCCACAGCTGTGGCTATTGTTTCTGGCTCAAAGACCTTCTCCAAATACCCAAGAGAAGCCTTCTCCAATAATTCTAGAAAATTCTAGAAAATATCTAACCATTTTTTTTATTCTGGAATTCTCTTATATTGTTTTCTCTATCCACATGTTGATATTATTTTGATTTATTAGTAATCCACTACTGTCCCCTAGTTTTACATTTTGACTCCATGAAAGCCAGCACACAGTTCAGGCATTATTCAGACTGGCTTCTGAATCCTGGAGCTTCTGCTAACCCCTGAGTTATTCTGAGCAATGTATTTAATCCACTCTGACCTCGATTTCTTCTTCCATCTTTCTTTTATCCCTTTCTCCATTTTCCTTCAACCACTCCAGCAATTTTTCTATGTATGTTTTTGTTTTTGAAAAAAAGTGAGCCAAACAGTAAAAACTCAGATTTTCTGGCTAGAGAAAAAAAAGTAACTTTCTACACAGCGCCTACTAATTTTTCAAGGCCTATAACATTATAAAATTTATTATCATTAATCTCATATTAAATTGCTAAGGTAAGAGTGTCTATTTTGTTTGTTTTTGTTGTTGTTTTTGTTTTTTTAAGACAGGGTCTCACCTTGTCGCCCAGGCTGGAGTGCAGTGGTGCAATCTTGGCTCACTGCAACCTCCGCCTCCTGGTTCAAACGATTCTCCTGCCTTAGCCTCCCAAGCAGCTGGGATTACAGGCACCCACCACCAAGCCCAGCTAATTTTTGTATTTTTAGAGAGATGGAGTTTCACCATGTTAGCCAGGCTGGACTCGAACTCCTGACCTTGTAATCCACCTGCCTTGGCTTCCCAAAGTGAGTCACTGCGCCTGGCCTAAGAGTGTTTATTTTTAAAAAGGAATTGCCCATGGAAACAAAGTGGTAATGATAGATTTGGCCTTTGAATACAAATATATCATATTTGGCATTTAGATTTAGTATTGATAAGACATCTGTTAGCAATCAGAATGCAGCAGTAAACCAAACAGTATTAATGTACTAGCTCCACTGAGACAAAGTAATATGAACAATTGTAACATAAAACTCCATCTTCAAAATGGGAGAAAGCAAAAATAATTCTGAATATAAATTATCTGACAGCCACTACAGGGGAAAAAATGTCCTATTTTAACACTGATGTTTAAGTACATTTTTTAAAACCATAATTACAGTATTGGCCAGGTTCAGTGGCTCACGCCTGTAATCCCAGCACTTTGGGAGGCTGAGGCGGGTGGGACGGATCACGAAGTCAAGAGATGGAGACCATCCTGGCCAACAGGTTGAAATCCTGTCTCTACTAACAATTCAAAAATTAGCTGGGCATGGTGGCACGCACCTGCAGTCTCAGTAAGCTGAGGCAGAAGAATTGCTTGAATCAGGGAGGCGGAGGTTGCAGTGAGCCGAGATCACACCACTGCACTCCAGCCTGGGCAACAGAGCAAGATTCTGTCTCAAAAAAAAAAAAAAAAATTATTATACACATAAACACAAATATATATTCAATGCCTGCCCTCATATCAAGTCTCACGAAGGCTGAACTAGAACTCGAAGTCTGACGATGTACACATGGCAGCGTGCTGGTGGAACATACCCAGCCCCTTCTGTCATAAGCTCCCTCACCCTAAAATTCAGAGTTGTAAACGTGACTCCCGGGATTCCTCTGGCTGTGTCCAGGGTCAGACCCTCAACTCCATGGAGTTGTTCACTAGAACCTAGGCCCCTAGACACTCACGCATAAAGGATCCTTAATGAACCTGTTTTCCTCATACCAGAAAACACTTAATAGTTTTATTTATATTTGAGGTGTGATATCATTGTTACCTGTATACACAAAACAAATCAAACAACACATGACAGCATAGAGAATCCAGTCTGATGTTAAAGTAGATCACTTACAAGCACAGATCCCATCACAATGGCATGGACTCATGTATTTGTCTGAAAAAGCGCACGTGGTGTTGAAGTCACCTTTCACTTAAGTATTGTGTCCTCCAGATTTAGAGAATGTACAATGAGTATAATCCTATCAAGAATACCTTCTTGATACATTGGAAATATTTTCAAGTATAGACTCTCACCAAATTAAAAGTAATCTTCCATATTTAAGAACCTAACATCCTAGCCAACATAAAGAAATCCCATTTCTACTAAAAACTAAAAAATAAGTTGGGCATGGTGGCGCCCACCTGTAATCCCAGCTTCTCTGGAGGCTGAGGCAGGAGAATCGCCTGAACCCGGGAGTCAGAGGTTGCAGTGAACCAAGATCATGCCCCGGCACTCCAGCCTGGCGACAGAGCAAGACTCTGTCAAAAAAAATAAATAAACACCTATAATATCAATTAGAAAACGTCAACCCTATATCATAGTTTACAATATAAGGATATATTTGCAAAAAAATTATTGTTAGCCAATTTCACATAGTATCCAGGACTTTTTGCACTTGAAAAATCACACGCGGTGGACGTTCTGGCAAGAGCTGCAGTGCTTTGCAGGCAGACAGCAGTGCTTTGTTTTCTGCTGGCAGTGGGCAAGCATTTAGTGAGAACCAAGGTGCAGCGTTAGGGATCCAGCCTGAGACAGACACAGGGCCTGGAGGCACAGAGCTTCCAGGACAGAGGAGGAAGGGAAATGGTTCGAGTCACACATAAATAAGACAAGCTCACCAACAACAAGATCGTATGTTAAGACACAGTCCATAAACAAGTAAGACAAATTCACAAAATAATTACCATGTGTTACGATGCAATAAAGGAAACAGATCTAGATTAGAACGGGGAGAATGGCAAGAACATCCAGTCCTTATGGAGGCTTTACTCCCGGCCAGTCCTCACCTTCTGCTAATTCATAGCACAAGGTAGCCATCAATAGTGTCAAGTTAGACACGGGAAACTGAAGTTAAGAAGGCTGGAGGGGCTGGGTGTGGTGGCTCACGCCTATAACCCCAGCACTTTGGGAGGCCCAGGTGGGCAGATCACCTGAGGTCAGGACTTCAAGACCAGCCTGGCCAATGTGGCGAAACCCTGTCTCTACTAAAAATACAAAAAACAGCTGGGTGTGGTGGTGCATGCCATGCCTGTAGTCCCAGCTACTCGAGAGGCTGAAGCATGAGATATTGCTTGAACCTGGTAGATGGAGGTTGCAGTAAGTAGAGATCACGGCCCTGCACTCCAGCTTGGGTGACAGAATGAGACTCCCTCTCAAAAAAAAAAAGAAAAAAAAGCAAGAATTTAAGTCTCAGTGGCTTTATCATGATGCCCTTTTGTCACCTAGCATGCAGACGTGCTGGAGGCAACATACTACAGTGTTCCAGAATGTTCCCTTTCCCTTACACACATGATCTGCTTTCATACCCAGATTTTTAAGCAAGGCATGGACTTACAGGGATGAGAGCACTTAAAAAGCATTACAAGTACATGTTTACTTATTTAAAGACATGTCTTCCCTGCCTCACACACAAAGAAATCCTTTTAGAAGAAAAAAATGCTTCCAATGACCTTTTCTTCATTTTTTAAACTGAGTTGACTTTTTTTTTCCCTAGACTTACTTCCACTCCTCAAGGACATTAGCAAGCAGAGCAAGGGTGTGCTGTTACAAATAACAACCTTTTCTGTTGTTTAAAGTCGTAACACAAAGTACTACAGATAAACAGATTATTAATAAGCACAATAACATAATAAATGTACTTACGATCTTTTAATATCCCTTAAATTAAAATGAGAAGCCATGACTTGAGCATTTATAGAGAGATAAAATTATGCTACTCTAATTGTAGATATGTGTCATTATAAATTTGTCCAAACTCACAGAAGGTACAACACCAAAAGGGAATTCTCATGTAAACAAAGGACTTTGGGTGACAATGATTGGCAATGTAGGTTTATCAGCTTTGACAGATGTACTCTGCTGGGGGATGTTGATCATGAGGGAAGTGGCTGCGCGCGGTGGCTCAAGCCTGTAATTCCAGCACTTTTCGAGGCCAAGGTGGGTGGATCACAAGGTCAGAAGTTCAAGACCAGCCTGGTCAATATGGTGAAATACCATCTCTACTAAAAATACAAAAGTTAGCCAGGCGTGGTGGTGGGCGCCTGTAGTCCCAGCTACTTGGGAGGCTGAGGCAGGAGAATCACTTGAATCCAGGCAGCGGAGGTTGGCGTGAGTCGAGATCGTGCCACTGCACTCCAGCCTGGGCGACAGAGGAGACTCTGTCTCAAAAAAAAAAAAAAAAAAGATAATGAGGGAAGCTAGGCGTGCCACGGCAAGACTTATGTGGGAAATCTCTGTACCTTCCACTCAATTTTGTGTGACTGAGAAACTGATCTAAAAAATAAAGTCGAACAAAAAAGAGAAATAAAACCACAGGACCATTCTTACCTGCACTCATCACAAGTATATATACAAAAACGTCTACTATTTCTTACATTTTAATAACTGTGTCATTGATCAAATTTAAAAGAAAAAAGGAGTTACACATTCATTGTAGTTGAGAGTAACTGCTAAAACTATTAATGGTGCCTCAAAGAACGCCTTCCAGGCCGAAGGAGGGGCATGAACGGAGAGCATGAGGATTTCACTCCTTTCCCAGCCAATCGAGAAAGCATACAGAATGGAAGTGAATGGGAGAGGTGTTTTCTTTTACAGATATCCATTCACCCTTAAAATGCGGGATACTCACATTCTGTAGAGACACAGTGCAGTTCAACATCTCGGTTGAGAGTTCCCTCCCACCCCCATTTAATTAAAGAAAACAAAATCACTCAAGTTTGAGTTTCCGAAAGCCCTGGGTTTGCATGCCAGCGCCATGTTCTTGCTTTGCAGCTTTGTCCTCAAACCCTGCAGCTCTTGGTTGGGGCTTCTGTTTTGTTCCTGTGAACTGTCCCCATGGCCTGACTCCCGCAGAGCACAGCTGAAGGGACAGGAGGAGAGGACATCGAGGGACACCCATGTGGCACACACTGGCTCACTCCAGTTCCTGCACAGATCTATGAAAGCTTCAGGGCCTCATTCATTCCCAGCAAATGCAGCAAATACACAGCACTTACTTAAAGAAGTCAGAAACATTACTCAAACTGAAGGCAAAAAATTAATTTTTTTGTTGAAAATGCTTCCAGCAAATGGGAAGCATGGCACATGAACTAAGACGTTCTGGGTCACACAGGCTATGTGACCTGTTATTTATTTCTCTGTGCCACCGTTTCCTCGTTTCTACGATAGAATAATAGAATCCACCTCACCTAGCTGCTGTATTTTAAAATATCAATCTTTGGGCCTGGCGCAGTGGTTCACTCCTATAATCCTAACACTTCGGGAGGCTGAGGCGGGCAGATCACTTGAGGCCTGGAGTTCGAGACCAGGCTGGCCAACATGGTGAAACCCCATCTCCACTAAAAATACAAAAATTAGCCAGGCATGGTGGTGCACGCCTATAATCCCAGCTACTCAGAAGGCTGAGGTACACAAATAGCTTGAACCTGGGTGGCGGAGGTTACAGTGAGGTGAGATCACATCACTGCACTCCAGCCTGGGCGACAGAGCAAGACTGACTCAAGAAAAAAAAAAAAAAAAAAAAAAAAGTATGCCTGGAAGCAGTAGCTCATGCCTGTAATCCCAGCACTTTGGGAGGCTGAGGCAAGTGAATCACAAGGTCAGGAGTTCAAGACCAGCCTGACCAACATGGCGAAACCCCATCTCTACTAAAAATACAAAAAATTAGCAAGGTGTGGTGGCGCGTGTCTGTAATCTTAACTACTTGGGAGGCTGACGCAGGGGAATCATTTGAACCGGGGAGTGGAGGTTGCAGTGAGCTGAGATTTTGCCACTGCACTCCAGCCTGGGTGGTAGTATAAGACTCTGTCTAAAAAAAAAGAAAGAAAAAAGAAAAAAAACGTAAAATGTCAATCTGTGTAAAGGTTAGGACGTGGCCTTCCTGGCACATGGTAAAGCACTAAGCAAGCCTGTGCTCAACAGACTAAAAGGTTTTATTTTGTAATGTTATAATCACAAGAGATTATTAAATATTTTTTAAATGCCATTGAAAAAAGAAAGCTTTGCTCTGCAATGATGGTTTTATGCTTCCAACTTAGAATAATCACAACAATTTTGTCCTTTTGTGTAGTAGTCCATTCCAGCTGCTCTACCAAACTACCTTAGAATGGGTAATTCATAAAGAATCGAAATTTATTTCTCACAGTTCTGTAGGCTGGAAAGTCCAAGGTCAAGGACAAAAAGGGACTAGGGCACTCCCTTCAACCTGTTTTATTTTTATCTTTTATTTTTCATAATACACGGAATGCTTCACAAATGTGCACTGTCATTCTTGCACAGCAGCCATGCTCATCTCTACAGGGTTCCAATTTTAGTATATGTGCTGCTGAAATGAGCACATTCTCTTTTTTTAAGAGTCAGAGCCTCACTTTTTTTTTTTTTTAATTATTTTATTGTTTTATTTTACTTAATTTTTTGAGGAGTTTCACTATTTTATTTTATTTTTATTTTTTTGAGAGCAGGCTAGCTCTTGTCGCCCAGGCTGGAGTGCAATGGCACAATCTCAGCTTACTTCAACCTCTGCCTCCCAGGTTCAAGCGATTCTCCTGCCTTAGCCTCCCAAGTAGCTGGGCTTACAGGTGCCCACCACCACGACCAGTTAATTTTTGTACTTTTCAGTAGAGACAGGGTTTCACCACATTGGCCAGGCTGGTCTCGAACTTGTGACCTTAGGTGATCCGCCCACCTTAGCCTCCCAAAATGCTGGGATTACCAGCATGAACCACCACGCCTGGCCAGGGCCTCATTCTATTGCCCAGGATGGAGTGCAGTGGCACGATCACAGCTTCTAAACTCACTCCAACTTCAAACTCCTGGGCTCCAAACTGTTTTTATTTATTTTATTATTATTTTCCCCAACCTGTTTTATAAAAGCACTAATCCCATTCTCGGAGGTGGAACAATCATGACTTCAGCATTTCCCAAAAGGTCCCAGCTCTTAATCCTATCACATGGGGCATTAGGTTCCAACGTAGGAATCCTGGAGGAACACATATATTCAAACCATAGCGCAGGGTCACTTTAAAATTACATCTCTATAAACAGTTCTGACTGTAAAACTAGACTATTCAAGAGAAAAAGCAACACCATCATGCTACCGGGATGAAATTTCCAAAGATCTCACTACAGTGGTTACCAGGAAAGAGGATTTTGAATTAGTAAAAATTCACAGATTTTGGGGGAGATTCCAGACCAAAAGAGTTTTACTTCACTCATTTAAGCCTGTATTTTCAAATGAAGGGCAGTATCCCATGCAGATATATCACATATATATGAATTCCTAACTAGGTCCTAACTAGGATCAGCTTAACTTTGCAAGGCTCTAGAAAAAAGCTAAGCAAAGCTGTATTACAAGACTGACAGCCCTGGCTATCTAAACACATACTAGGACATTGACAGGAAAACCCCAGGGTGAGTATGGGGTCAACAAGTATTACCAAAAATATGGCCTTCTGTTCCATGTACTAACACAGTGAACTGTTTGATTTAGATCCTGAGTTTAGTGACCTCAAGAATTATTTACCATAGTGAATAAGGAGAATTTTCACATATGCCAAGGATTTCTTTAAGAAAGAGCTGAAGACGGTGTAAGATTTAGTCAAGTGTTGATTGATATTAAGGAAAGGAGTTGTGTGGTTTTATTCCCCAACTATTAGATAAGCTAAACTGAGCTGGCTTCTTACAATACTAATGTCAGCAAGCACAGAACTAACTGTCCTTTCCTCCCCAGTAATCACACGGCTGGGAAGTCCTCATTTGAAGGGAAAGATATTAAAATTTACTGAAGATAACCAAAGTTGAACAGAAAACAGGTGATTAGTAACCTACACTCAAAAAAACATTCCATAGGTTCTTCAAAAACGCATGAAGTCATATCAGTATTTAAGTGCAGTTCATTATGAGTCATGTTTAAATAGTTATACAATTGACGCCATACATCAGATATTTATCAGAAAGTATGAACCATCTGTGGTGCTGGAAAAAAGATGACAAACTAGAGAAAGAGATGCAGGAGATGAAGGGGAAAAGCAGGTCAGGTTCAGATTTGGAATGAACGCGGTGTGCCTCGGTACATTCACAGGAGACTATTTGGGTATCAGGCGAGCATTTTTATCCCAGCTTGCATCGGTTCCACAGAGCCCTTGCATCAGACGCTAGACACAGAATACTAAAGCTTTCTCCACATTGTTCTGAAGCTTGACATTAGTCTCCATTAACCCTTAACTACAGGTTTCATCAAATAAACATCAAATTATTTCCAAGATAAACATCAATACGTGTTAATTGAAAGGGAGGGGAGGGAGGCTCAGCTTCTTCCGTTTCTTTGAAGTTTTATTTTGATTTCAATAAAAAAAAAAACTCAGCCAGCTATGCAGACTGAATTGACTGAACAGTGATGACTTTTCCTGCAAAAGAAAGCTGAGATGATGAAGACAACCGAATGAATCTGGAAGATTTTTAAAGAAAACATCCAGTGCTGTCCTGAAAAAAAGAGAGCAATTTAAATAGAGAAAAAATATTAATAGAAAGACACCTAGACAAACAAGTCACAACCCAAATTAAGTATCAACAGGAGTGCCAATCACACTGTGTATATCCATCCAAAAGAGAGAAGGAGACTGAGAACAAGAATACCCCAAATAAGCATTTATGTAATTAAACAGCCTCTTAACACATGTTGTGTTTCCCACTCCCTTGGCGAACACTGAGAACTACGGGTCATCTGACTTTACAAAGCAATGTCAGGGGGCCGGACGCAGTGGCTCACACCTGTAATCCCAGCACTTTGGGAGGCTGAGGTGGGTGGATCATTGAGGCCAGGAATTCAAGACAAGCTGGCCAACATGGTGAAACCCTTTCTCTACCAAAAATACAAAAATTAGCCAGGCGTGGTGGTGCATGCCTGTAGTCACAGCTACTCGGGGGGCTGAGGCAGGAAAACTGCTTGAACCCGGGAGGTGGAGGTTGCAGCGAGCCACTGCACTCTAGCCTGAGTGGCAGAGAGAGACTTCATCACAAAAAAAAAAGAAAGAAAGAAAGCAATGTCAAGGGACACTCACCTAGTAAGAACCAGATTATAGAACCTGTTTAAGCATCTCATTTCCAGAGACCTGTAATGTGTGCAAGTTCAGACACAGATTTAGGCAGTTTTCCTTCTTCAGAGTGAACAATACCCAAATCACTAATGTTAAGAACAGGTTCTCAGTTTCCAGTAAAGCATTCTGGGTGAGCTCAGCGAGAGTTCTGTGGGTCCTTCATTAGATAGTCTTATCACCTTTCCTTTCCATCAAGAATTCTTGGCTATTTACTACCATGTGGGCTGGTAAATTCCATTAGCTTTCAAAGTATACACAGAAAAATCCCAGTGTTTGAAAATTCCAGGGGAATGACACAGTAGCACAAGCAGCTTTTTAAATATACAGAACTGTGATTTATTTACATCAAGTCTGCCTGTTAAGAATTTTTTCTTAAGATTAGAGGATACCAAGAAAACTACTAAAAATGTTTCCCTCCCCCACCCCATATGGGTCTAGTCAAGAGAGCAGTGCTCACCATACTTGAACCACTCAACTTTCAGATATCGGGGTCTTCATATCTTTAATTCCTATTATTAAAATATTACTGGTTTTGTTTTTTTTCTTTTCCAACAATGACATGAAAAATAAACCTTAGGACCTGCTCTCAGGACATATTCAATAGCCATCTAACTACACAGGAGAGGACATCAACAAGGAGTGAACATTTTATCAATCAAGAAACTAGCTCTTGGCCCAGCGTGATGGCTCATGCCTGTAATCCCAGCACTTTGGGAGGTGGAGGTGGGTGGATCAGCTGAGGTCAGGAGTTCGAGACCAACCTCACCAACAGGGCGAAACCCCATCTCTACTAAAAATATTTTAAAAATCAGCCAGGCATGGGGCGGGGACCTGTAATCCAAGCTACTCGGGAGGCTGAGGCAGGAGAATCACTTGAACCCAGGAGGCAGAGGCTGCAGTGAGCCGAGATTGTGCCATTGCACTCCTGCCTGGGCAACAAGAGTGAAACTCCATCTCAAAAAAAAAAAAAAAAAAAAAAACAAAGAAAGAAACTAGCCTAGCTCTCTGGATAACCTGCCCAAGATCCCTACAAATGTAAATACTAGTTTAAATACATGTAATAAGAAATCATTTTTGCTTTTCCCTCCCAAGGTGGAATTGTCTCGAAGACTAAACGCAAGGGTGGAAGGTGTCCAATGTTTTGGCTTCCCTGGGCCACACTGGAAGAAGAAGAATTGTCTTGGGCCACACATAAAATACACTAACAATAGCTAATGAGTTAAAAAAGAAAAAAATGTATTTCACATTTAAACAAAGTTAACAAATTGGTGTTGGGCCACATTCAAAGCTGTCGTGGCCAGAGGATTGGACCAGCTTGGACTAAGGCAGTGATTCATAAAGAGCGATTACTCTGGGTCAAGTAGTGTCTGAAGGTCTAGGAAAACAAAACTCAGGCGGGCAGAATTCCTACATCCAAGGAGTTTCCTGTGGGGTCATGAGAAACAATCGTCAATTACAGATGGTAGGTAGTACAAACCAGGCTGGAAGGTGAAGGCTGGAGGAATGATAAAATACTAGTTACCAATCCTGCCCTACGTTTGTTGACAGATTTCATTTTTAAAAATATCATGGTCGGCTGGGCGCGGTGGATCACGTCTGTAATCCCAGCATTCTGGGAGGCCGAGGTGGGCAGATCCGAGGTCAAGAGATCAAGACCATCCTGGCCAACATGGTGAAACCCCATCCCCACTAAAATACAAAAATTAGCTGGGTGTGATGGTGCGCACCTGTAGTCCCAGCTACTCATGAGGCTGAGGCAGGAGAATCACTTGAACCCAGGAGGTAAAGGTTGCAGTGAGCCGAGATCGCGCCACTGCACTCCAGCCTGGAGACAGAGCAAAACTCCATCTCAAAATAAATAAATAAATAAAAATTAAAATATCATAGGCAAGAGTCCCAGCTACCTTGGTAAGCTATTTGCAACTCAGGAGTCAAGAGAAAGGAGCACTTCTGAGCAAAAGGAATATCTACATCTGAGTAGGGATGTAAGGAAATGTAATTCCTATGAAAAACATAAAAAAGATCAGTTGTTAACATTAGCACTGCAAATTCACCCAGCCCACGAGGAAACTCTAGAATTAATATTTCCAAAGCATGTTTTATCAAAATGAAATGAGATACCCCCTTTCATCATATGTCACAAGCAATTTCAGAGTCATTTCCAGGTACCTCCAATTTCCTAGAGATGACACCCTCCTTTAGAGCGTCAGAGAAGTATCATTCACTCCTTGGAGTTAGGGAACAACTTCCCTAGAGAAAAGATTTAAAAGATTTTGCAAACTATCGCAAGCTTTTCTTAAACTCGAAGATGAGAGCAATAGCAATTCTTCCTGTTTCTCAAGCCGAGTGGCCCAACTTAATGCAGTTAGCCTGTCAGGAGACAGCACCAGCTGGAGACCCTTCCCCAAGGATCACCCGAGGTCGTGAGTTCGAGACCAGCCTGACCAACATGGAGAAACCCCGTCTCCACTAAAAATACAAAATTAGCCGGGCATGGTGGCAGGTGCCTGTAATCTCAGCTACTTGGGAGGCTGAGGCAGGAGAATCGCTTGAACCCGGAGGTGGAGGTTGCGGTGAGCCGATATCACGCCATTACACTTCAGTGTGGGCACAAGAGCAAAACTCCATCTCAAAACACAAAACAAAACAAAAACACTGCTCAAGAGCTAAGCATATTCATTCTTACTGTGTTTTAAGAACTAGCTATTCTTGGAAGTCTTTTCCATTTCTAGTGCCAAAATACCTGCTTTTTGATGGAAATTTAAGATGTGTAAATCTCTTTTCTATCTAGTGATTAAGACCTTTCAACTAAATGTAATCAATGCTGAATTCTCCCATATTCTCTACAGTGATATTTACATAAAACTCTTTAAATAATAGCCAATTGAACTGGGATATCTCACATGGCTTAGGCAAAAGAGGTAGATTTTAAGACAGACGGAAGAAAAAGAATATAATTGATCAGAGTAGTAAACTTAATGACTATCTGCTGTTTATATCTCTACCCCGTATCTACAGACCAACACTTGCCTCACTGTAATTACTGATTTCCTTGTTTGCCTTCACCAACTGTAAGCTACTTAATGGAGTTACGTCTCCCAACTCCATCAATAAACAAACATTAATTCTGCAATATTTTAATGTGGTTTGTACATTCCCAAGTAGAAACACCTCATGTTAGCTGTTCATTTGTATACAGAAAAACAAGTTTTCAACATATTCTCAGCATTTTGGAATCACTTGAATCACTTCTAGAAAGCTTTGAGAAATACGTGAACAAATGCCATTGATCTTTCATTTAAAGAATAAATTCATTACAAAAGCAATTACTTGTACCTTTTAACTGTATAATTTTTTTTTAATTACAGCTTCAGATGTGTAAGTGTACATCGTATTCATCCAATCCAGTAACATATTTACAGAGCAGAAAGAGAATAATCTTCATACAGTTGAAGGCGGTGCAGTATGGTATGTGCCTGCAATAGCAGAAGACTGAGACCCACACAGAACATTTCCCAAAGTTGAGAAATGGTAGAATCTAAACATCTGCCAATCACTCTCGGGCTTGTTTGTATTTTCCAGTTCTTTGTTTGTTTGTCTGAGAGTGAGTCACCACTGTGTCACGCAGGCTGGAGTGCAGTGGTGCAATCTCGGCTCATTGCAACCTCCACTTCCCAGGTTCAAGCAATTCTCCTGCCTCAGCCTCCCAAGTAGCTGGGACCACAGGCGTGCGCCACGACGCCCAGCTAATTTTGTATTTTTAGTAGAGACGGGGTTTCACCATGTTAGCCAGGGTGGTGTCGAACTTCTGACCTCAGGCAGTACACCCTCCTCGGCCTCCCAAAGTGCTGGGATTACAGCCGTGAGCCACTGCGCCCAGCCTGTATTTTCCAGTTTTAAAACCAAAATGATGCCATCACCATCACTAGCAAACCACATCAGAAGGTTAAAAAAAAAAAGAAAAGAAAAGAACATCTACTTAGAAAGATACATCAAAAGGCATATCAGTCATCCAGTTACTCATCTGTGTCATAAACTGCTGCTCAACCATCGATACTGTGTCATTCTGGCTAATTACATACCCCAAGTAGACAACCCACAAGATGAGCCAAGGTTTCCAAACAAAACATACAGCATGGCCTGCGAGAAACCAGGAGGCAGTATGGTGCGGTAGGGACTCTAAACATTAAGAGAAAAAATTAAATGCAAGGAGCTATCACTGCCTTTTCCATTCTACTACGCGACTTATGTCACACGGACGTGGCCCTCGGAACTAGATGACCCGCAGCCAGCGCCTTCAGATCTTACCCAGGGACTGTGTTAGGGGAGGAACACGAAGAAAGGGGAGGAGATAAAGGAGTCTCAGCTGAAGAGGCTGCCACTGGCCAATGCATGAGCTGAATTTATTTAAAATGAGACCATTTTCAGATCAAGTATTGATTTAACAGTTCAAGGCCCAAGTGTTTATGGCACAGATTACATAGATGGTATGAGAATGTCTTATACTTCAACGCAGCTCACATGTATAATAAAGACCCTACCATCACCTCAACTACAACTACAGTTTTAATATGTAAACCAGAAGCCCATTAAAATAAAAATTTTGCAAAGGATCCACTCCAGAAAGGTTTTAGAATGAGTAAATTGTATTGCTAGAATTAGACATGCTGACTGGAATCCCTGCATTATTATTTCTTAACTACAGGTTACTTTAGAAATCAATTTCATACCATCGTAAAAAGCTACAAACATTTTTTTATTTAATAAGAATTCCACCAATAACCAGCTAAAGAAAACTAGACACTGATCTGATGACAGATCTCAAGATGGACGGAAAAATATTTCTCTCTAATAATCCTAGTGAAAACTAAAGCTGATGGCACTCAGACATGAGACAGCAGAAGCTGAATGTTGACCATCTAAGAGGTACGTGACATGGAAGAGGAGGAGGAGGAAATCACAAATAATGTCTTAGGTGTCCCCCTACTTCCTCCTCCAAAGGAAAAAAAAAAAAAAACCCAGTGATATTTGCCAAAGGTTCGTTACAAGCTGGTTCCCAGATGTGAAAGTAAAGCAAAGGATGTCATTCTGAAATCTGCCTTATTTGTATAGCATGATGTCACATGGCCATGAAAAATATTCTTCCACGTACCCAGCCCTTTACTGGACCACAGGTTCCATTAGGTGCTAGAAATCAACAACCAAAGATGAACAAAGCAAGGTCCTAACCTCACAGAACTCACAATGTAAAGTAGTCACAGTGCAGAATCAGGGCTAAAGCCATTTTTACTTCATTAGGTTTATAATTGACTAATGTGTAAAGATTTTAAGCCACCTGCTCTTCTGGGAGCCTGACAGTCACAGCTTCACAAAGGCTGTTACTAAAATGTATTCGGTTAAGTTGTTCAATAACGATTAATCCAAAGCAGACCAATGGCATTCAATGACCTGGAAGGACAGGCGAGGAGTGTTAACTACAATCATCCTCAGCTTTCACTCATCGTGTTGTGTTTCTGAAAGGTTCCCACAATGTAGTACCATTTGTCTCCCTCAAATAATACACAATTTCATTTTTCATTTCAGACTCTACCTTGGGAGGACGCTCAGATGCATGCGCCATCAGTACTCATTACTGGTAATGTCTCAGGGCTTTAGAACAATTACTACTAAGGTTATTGCCTGGAAACAGAATAATTACTCTAATTGGAGTTCATGAGCTATTCATCTTCACAGTAAACACAATTGATGAGGTGAAATTTTGCTCCATTTATGGAAGTCATCCCAGCTGCCAACGGCGATGTTCAGAAGACACGTGCTCTTTATGAACATAAGGTACCACAGACAGCCTTCAACACTGAACAGACCTGGGGTTCTTGGTATAGATCAGAAATGGTTATAGGGCACTGTTATGGGTCCACAAAACAGACACATCCCTTCCTCCTGGATGTTTTAATCTGGAGGAGCAGAGACATTACATAATCTCATCAATTCTGGTAAATGCAGGGACAAAAATCCCCAGTGCCAGGAGGTGTGGGGGCATCTTTGCAAGAGTGACATTTAAACTGAGATCTGAACTAGGAGTAACTTCAACAGTGGGGAAAAGAATATTACAGGCAGAAGAAACAGTAGGCATGAGCTTGGTGCCCTGGGAGACCCGAAAGGTACCGGTATGGCTGAAGAGGGTAGGTGAGAGTGTGTGTAGGAACAGAGGTAAAAGACAAAAATAGAAGATGAACATGCTGAGAGCTTTGCCTTTTTTTTTTTCCAGGTGTAATGGAAAGTTATGATACAAAGTCTTAAGCAGAGCCATGTCATGCTTGGATTTAGGAGAGTATTAGGGCAGTGATCCAGGAGAGGAATAGAAGCTTCCACTAGATTCAAGGCTTCAAGTAGAGGGAAACAGACATATGTGAGTTTCACTACCCAGGAAGGATGCCATATGGGGAATTCCAGGAGACAAGCCTTGTTTTCTGGCATGACTGGAAGAACGTGCTACCTATCGGGAAAGTGAGCGCTAAAGGCCCTCACTGACACTGAGCTGAAAACAGATGCTGCATCAATTTTAAGACTTAAAAATTTTAAATTCACAGCCGAATTCTACCAGACATACAAACAGGAGCTGGTAATAAATAAATAAATAAATAATTTTAAATTCTACAATAACTTACATTCTATGTTTTATGTACAATTCACCTGTGAAAGTTTTTACAAAAGAAAATAGACAGCATCGAGTTTCAGTTATTTTTAAGGCCAGTGGTTTGTTTATCTAGTGTAGTAAAATTAAATTGATATTCTCAATTTCACTGGGGATTCATGAGGCAATATTTGTATTGCCATAATTAACGTGATGTGACCTGAAATTTGAGACAGGAAAGCAATAACTGAATTACTTGACAGGGTATGCCTAAAAGTTGTTAACTGTTTTAAAACGACACTCTTGGGCTGGGCGCAGTGGCCTGTAATCCCAGCACTTTGGGAGGCCAATGCAGTGGATCACTTGAGGTCAGCAGTTGGAGACCAACCTGGCCATGATGAAACCCCCTCTCTCCCCAAAAAAAGACAAAAATTAGCTGGGCATGGTGGCGCATGCCTGTAATCCCAGCTACTCAGGATACTGAGGCAGGAGAATAGCTTGAACTCAGGAGGCAGAGGCTGCAGTGAGCCGAGATGGCGCCAGTGCACTCCAGCCTCGGTCACAGAGCGAGCCCCTGTCTCAAGAAACAAAACAGAATAATAAAAAAAGATCCTTTCAAAAGGGTTAAGAGTAGACATACCCACACCCACATTTGTTTAAAATGCCCCTCAAAAGAATCCCTTTAGGTATCACTACTTGCTCTATTGCTTGGAAAGGCCCCAAAATTTATTAGCCTTGCTTTTCATAGTCAGAGGATTTCATGATTCCCAACACTCTGACTTCCCTTTCCTCAGTGTCCCATTGACTCACACACTTGCTGTCAAAACCTCCACCACTCCTCCTGCACTTGCTTCTATGCAAGCCCCTTTCTTCTATCTTCAACCCCAAGTTTCTATCCAGTAAAATCTGTTCCACAGTAAGAGTCTGTCTGATGAATCCCCAACAGAAAGCACAGATGCTAGAACAGGATTTTTTTTTTTTTTTTTTTTGAGATGGAATTTTGCTCTTGTTGCCCAGGCTGGAGTGCAGTGGTGCAATCTCACCTCACTCCAACCTCTGCCTCCCGGGTTCAAGCAATTCTCCTGCCTCAGCCTCCCGAGTAGCTGAGATTACAGGTGCCTGCCAACACACCAATCTAATGTTTTGTATTTTTAATGGAGATGGGGTTTCACCATGTTGGGCAGGCTGGCCTCAAACTCCTGATCTCAGGTAATCTGGCCACCTCAGCCTCCCCAAATGCTGGAATTACAAGCAGGAGCCACCCTGCCCAGCCTAGAAGAGGATTTTAAAGTGGCCTAGGCATCTGGCCAGCTCTTCTGTCTAAAACAAGAAGGGCTCCCTACCATTGCCACTCTTGGTAAGAGATTTTAAAATGAGTTTTCCTAGGATAATTCCACTCTGATTTAGAGAAGTCGAGTCTGACTGTGTCTTCATGCTATATGCACTAAGCACATCTTCCTCTCTTTATTCACTCTCCTGTAAGACAGTCATGTGCCACATAATGATATGTTGGTCAACAAGAGGCCGCATATACGGTGGTGGTCCCATTATCATACCATGTATTATTTTATTGTACTTTAAGCTCTGGGGCATATGTGCATAGGTACACACATGCCATGGTGGCTTGCAGTCACCGTCCCCCACCCCCACCACCTACATCAGGCATTTCTCCCAGTGTTTTCCCTCCCCAGCCCCCTATCCCTAACCTACCCCAGTGTGTGATGCTCCCCTCCCTATGTCAACGTGTTCTCATTGTTCAACACCCGCCTACAAGGGAGGACATGCAGTGTTTGGTTTTCTGTTCTTGTGTCCGTTTGCTGAGAATGATGGTTTCCAGCTTCATCCATGTCCCCACAAAGGACACGATACTTTTAATGTATCTTTCCTATGTTTAGATAAACAAATACCATCATGTCACAGTGCCTATGGTATTCAGCACAGTGACATGCTGCACAGGGTTTGTAAGCGAGGAGCAACAGGCTATAATACCACATAGCCTTGAGGTGCAGAAGGCTCTACCATCTAGATTTGTGTAAGTACACTTTGTGATGGTCACACAAAGATGATATGGTCGAATGACGCATTTCTCAGAACGTATCTCTGTCATTACGCAATGCGTGACTGCATTTGAGTATACAGATACCCAAATGGGAAAGTCTTCAAGCAGAAAGAAAGCATTTTAACAATAGTGTCAGACAAGAACAGAAAACCTAACACCACATGTTCTCACTCATAAGTGGGTGTTGATCAGTGAGAACACATGGACACAGGGAGGGGAACATCACACACCCGGGCCTGTCAGGGAGTGGGTGGCTAGGGGAGGGATAGCAGAGGGTGTGGGGATTTAGGAGGGATAGCATTAGGGGAAATACCTAATGTAGATGACGGGTTGATGGGTGCAGCGAACCACCATGGCACATGTATACCTATGTAACAAACTTGCACATTCTGCACATGTACCCTAGAACTTAAAGTATAATAATAATTAAAAGAAAAATAAGAAAAAAAAACCCAATAGTGTCAGAACAAAAAATAGGCTTGACTGTGTGTCCATGCTGGTTGATGGGTTGTGGCTGCCTACCGCTCTGTGCTGGGGTCTCTGCCACATGCCCACGTTCATGATGAGTGCGACAGTGGGGATGGGACCTGCACACACCCTTTGCACCCTGAGTACCACGCCGCCACAGAACCCTGACTGACTCTCACACCAGGCTCTCCTTGTCCTCGGGATGTGAATCTTGGGGAATTAACTCCTCTGCATCTCACGTGTCATATGGGGACCCTCATGATTACCTCACATGTATTCATAAGAATTAAACCAGGGCTACAAGCTGCCAATTCCCTGTCGCCCCCTTGTTAAGGGCAGGCACTAGCGAAGCGTGTTTTGCAGGAGCTTCAGATGTTCTTCTCTGTAAACACTCTTTCTGAATACAAAACAGGAATGGTCACAGGCTGAACTGTGTCTCCCCAAAACTCATGTTGATGCTCTAACCCCCAGCACTCCCAAACGTGACTATATTTAGACATAGGGCCTTTTTTATATAATTAAAAAGAGGTTGTGAGGGTGGGTCCAAATCCAACCCAACTGGTGTCCCGGTGTCCCTTTAAGAGAAGATTTGGATTCACAGAGAGACACCAGGGATGTGAATGGACAGAGGAAAGACCACATGAGGACACAGGGAGACAGTTGTCACCCACAAGCCTAGCAGAGAAGCCACAAAAAAACCAACCCTGGCCGGGCGCAGTGGCTCACAGCAGTTTGGGAGGCCAAGGCATGTGGATCACGAGGTCAGGAGTTCAAGAACAACCTGGTCAAGATGGTGAAACCCTGTCTCTACTAAAAATACAAATAAGTTAGCCAGGCATGGTGGTGGCCACCTGTAATCCCAGCTGCTCACAAGGCTGAGGCAGAGAATTGCTTGAACCAGAGAGGCAGAGGTTGCAGTGAGCCGAGATCGTGCCACTGCACTCCAGCCTGGTCGACAGAGCAAGATTCCATCTCCCCCCAGAAAAAAAAAAAAAAAAAAATCCTGTCAACATGTTGATCTTGGACTTCCAGCCTTCAGAACTGTGAAAAAGTGTATTTCAGTTAGGTTACCCTGTCTGCTATTTTGTTATGGCAGCCTGAGTAGACACAGGAACAAAGCATTGGTTCCTCCCCTACCTGTGTTAATGTGGGTGAATCTTCCCAGCCTCCCCCAGCCTTCCCCTCCTCTTCTTCTGCTGGGTGCTTTTGTCCTCTGCACACACAATGAGGAGGGAACAGAGGGGCTCAGAGTAAGAGGTCACTGACTGCTGACCTAGAATCATGCGGTTTTGCTTCCTGTATTGCACTTACCAAAAATTCTGCCCACATAAGGGGAATCTGGACACTTCCTGGAGCAGAAAGGAAGGGCTTTCTTCCCCCCGCTCCCCACCAGCCAGAAGCACAGTTACCATGCTCAAATTTCCCCAGTACAGTTATTTCTTCCTCTTCAGAAGGGCTTTCAAACCCTTCAACAAGACCTGATGCTGTTCACAGATGCCTCTTCCTCCCTCAAGCCTGGGACTGTGTAATTAGCCAGGGAGATAGTTCAATGTGTTATCAGAATCAGATTTAAATGGAAATGTGTCCCCAGCCAATTAAACCTTACACTAGCCACAGTGCCTGTTAGTGTCCTAAAACATTTGGTTCTATCTGTTGGATACTTTCTCTACCAGGTAAACTATGCAAACACCTGCTAACAGGTCAGGGCTTGCTGGTTTCCCATGCTGTGTGCTGCTAATAGGAACAACTGGCTTAATATCCTAAGAGTTTTTTTTGTTTTTTAATAGGCATACATCTCTGAATTCTCATCCCCTTCCAACAGGAATCACACCCAACTCAAAACTGGCTTGGGTTTCTTCCACTCCCCTTAGAAACAGCAGTAACGTTTTTTGCAGCATTACGTCATTCTGGGCTTTTTTGCCCTTTATCTGAGATTCCTGGCTAGCTCACTGAAGAAATGACAAAAGGTTCCTTCTTTAGTCGTATGGTTAGCTAATGGGTATCAATACAGAAATGAGACTCACAGGTAGCAGCCATGGTCTAAAGAAAGCAAGTTAACGGGTAATGTGTGTACAAGGGTTCCAATCTGCCAACTGTTCCCTCTATCCATCACTTCCTTCTCCCCTAAGCACGGTACTATTTGTTGCTGGAAACAAGCATATGGTAAAAGGAGGCATTGCTAGTCACATCATTAAAGTTCAACAAGGTGATTTTACTTAAGTAAAAGGGCTAATTAACATGGGTTTGGGGTGAGGTGGTGAAGCCAGTTGACTTTTAAATTCACTTATTTGTTAAATTCACTTTTTAGTTAAATTCCCTGCATTTAAGAGTTAATTAAGTTAAACGTAGTAACTCCCTTCCCATTAAGAATTCATTTCATGTCATACTACAGTTCTTACCTTAGTGGAACCATGTTACCATTCCATTGGATAGTCACCTCGCTCTGCATTGTGGTCAGTTGAGTTCTCTTATGATGACCCCCTGTACCTGCCCACCCAGCAAACTTTGGTACAGATGAAATCAAACCCCAGCTCTCTGGATGGCAGAAATAAATACAGTTACAATAGAAAAGGAGAGGTGAATAGAAGGAGCCTTTTATGTTCTGCTTTTGCCTCCTGCACCAGTGAAAGGATAAGCAAACCTTCAATGAGACTTTCCATCAATCAATCATTGGGTCAGATGAGGAAAACTAGTAACATGCAGCTATGAGTCAGAAAAACACACATACCTGGGAAGCATTATCAATCTTGTCTTAACAACCTTCTGGAGAACACTGGTACAAACACTTGTTACTATTTGTCTGAAAAACTAAACATTTGAAAATTCTGGAACCAGGTTTCTAAAGTTCAGTTGGGTGAGCCCTGGGAAATCTGAGCTTGGGTTCTCAACAATAGATCACCAGGGCTACTGAGGAAAACCCAGTATCACAATAAACCTCAGTCAACAAGGTGGCATTCACCCTGTTTACTTGAGGTTGGGTGATTATGAGAAGCCTCGGGAGCCACTGTAATCACCAATTGTTAACTGAGATTCTTTCTTTCTTCTTTAGAAAAATGAGTTATTGGCGGGGCGCGGTGGCTCACACCTGTAATCTCAGCACTTTGGGAGGCCGAGGTGAGCAGATTACCTTAGGTCAGGAGTTTGAGACCAGCCTGGCCAACATGGAGAAACCCCCTTTCTACTAAAAATACAAAAGTTGGCCAGGCATGGTGGCTCATACCTGTAATCCCAGCACTTTGGGAGGCCAAGGCAGGCAGATCACAAGGTCAGGAGTTCCAAGACCAGCCTGACCAACATGATGAAATCCTCTTTCTACTAAAAATAAAAAAATTAGCCAGGCGTGATGGCACTCGCCTGTAATCCCAGCTACTCAGGAGGCTAAGGCAGGAGAATTGCTTGAACCCAGGAGGCGGAGGTTGCAGTGAGCTGAGATCTCGCCACTGCATTCCAGCCTGGGTGACAGGGCAAGAAAAAGAAAAAAAGAAAAAGAGAAAAAATGAGTTATTCAGAGAAGATTCCATACTTATCTAATCATAGTAATGGCTTTAGTAAATACCCAGGTAGTCACTACCCTCACCCTGCCCTCTGGGTGCATTGCAATACAAAGGAGTGGGAAGTCACTCCAGAACTCTCTGCCTGTCAATCTAAAGTCAATCTGATTTCTCTACATTTTCCTTTTTCTCTAATCATCTTACACCTAAGGCAAATACAGGCACTGTTTTCCTCTACTGAAACAGCTGAGAACATTTGTAAGGGTTAAAGAAGCAAATATTCCTACAGCCCCTACAGCTTCCAAGGCAAGCTCAGAGAGGCCCAGGACAGCACCCTGTGAAGACCCAACAACTCTGAGGAAATTTCTCTGTCTCTTTAAGAAAGAGCTGGTTCTCTGTCAGTGGATACTATTTTCCCCTTTTGATACACTATTTCCCCAATTAGATCTCGTTACTATTCACCTTGGCTATCTTATTAGCCTATGTGTAATGGTGTTTGGAACAGTCTGTCAAAGGAAAAATGAAATGAGTCTTTTCAAACTCAAACTCATTTTGCCAAGCAATCCAGGAAATTTGTAACTTAGAAAGTTCAACCAGGAAAAGTTTTTATCTAACATCTATTTCTTCATAAACTTTAAAAAAAAAAGTGTTTTTCCCTAATAGAACCACAGCTTTTTTTTTTTTTTAAAGGAAAAAGAAGTTTTAATATGGGTTTATTTCAGGAATATATCCATTTCTGAATCTATGTAACTGTAATAATTAAAAGCATTATGAAAACTGTAGTTACCTATTAATTGTGGGTTTCTCTGGAAAGTGTAAATTCAAAGCTCCTCTTATTGACCTAAATATATCATTTTCAATGTGAAATTAAAATTGTGTCTCATCAAAAACTAATCTTATCACAGATTATCCAAAAACAAATGCACACGGTTTACACTAACATCAGTTTTTAACATCCCAACAGTATGCTTTAGAGAGTGTTTTAGCAACTTATGCACATAAGTTCCATATTTTAAGGGCTACTTCAAAATCCAACAAATTTTTTAAATCCTCTAAATCACCCCCAAATACTATAAATGGTCATTTTAAATAAAAAAGATTAAACAACCCATTTTATGCAGCTCCCAAACCAATAAGCCAGATAACGCTAGAAACCAACATAAAAGCTCTCCATCCACCACCTATCCACAACAACGTGCACACTGGATCTTCCAAGAGGGTCTGGAGCATTTCTGGGGTGGGATGCCTGACTGCTCCACTGGCTATACAGCCCCCAAATAAGTCTAAAACCAGTTAGCATTATTTTCAAGTGCATACCCACCATCGCCAGCTCCCCAACCCCCAGCCACTGTGCCTTTTGGGAGAAAAATAAGGATTTAATTTAAATTTTAGACAAACTAAAATTTAGTTTTTGAAGAAAGTTGTTTTGGTGCATGCCATACACTTTTTGGCATATATATATATATATATATATATACTTTCTGTATGTGTGTATATATGCACATATGTATATGTGTGTATATATATACACACACATACAGAAAGTATATGTATATACATATATATATAAAAAAATGTATATATATATTTTTTGAGACAGAGTCTCATCCTGTCACCCAGATTGTAATGCAGTGGTGCAATCTTGGTTCACTGCAACCTCCGCCTCCCGAGTAGCTGGATTACAGGTACATGCAACCACGTCCAGCTAATTTTTGTCCTTTTAGTAGACAGGGTTTCACCATGTTGGCCAGGGTGGTTTCAAACTCCTGACCTCAGGTGATCTGCCCACCTCGGCCTCTGAAAGTGCTGGGATTATAGGCATGAGCCACTGCACCCAGCACTTTTTGGCATATAAAGGAAAGCATGTGCATATAATGTAAGAAGCAGAGAGGGACAGAAGCAGAGAGGGGTCAGTTGAAGGGAAGATGACCTGTGGATGAAGTGGCAGCAGGTAGTGACTGCAAAGTCGTTCCCCCCCAACCCCCACCAAACCCCCCTCCCTACCCCCCCCCCCCCCATGGTTGGTGTATTAAAAGGCCAAAGAGGTCTTCTCTGAGTAAGAGGGTAAGACAGATATAGGATCTAGACTGGTTTTCTTTTCAATGGTTCTAGGGTACAAAAAAAATGGACAAAAATTTTTTAAGTTGCAGACAGTGAGTAAATGTTTGACTCAATTAGACATTCTCTGCTTCTCTCTCAGAAGGGAGGGGCCGCAGGAGTGAGGCTTTCCGGGGAAATAACCTGGGTTTCCACGGAGCCGATAAGCAGCTCATGAGACCTTGAGCAATCCACTAACTTCTCTAAGATTATTTTGAGTTCCAAAATAAGTGTTTAGTCATGAGCTTTTCAACCTTCTGCTCCAAGAAAGGTATTTACAAAGGACTGAGGTTTGGATAGTGGTTAAAAGCAGCCATTGGCTTTCTGTAAATGAATCCTGCGAGGACGCAGAACGAACCAGACTGACAAATTTAGGTAGGACTTGGTGTATTTCTACTCAGGCAACACTAACTACACAGTGGCAGAGGGTGTACTAGAACCTGGTTCGTGTCTCAGAGCAGAACGGTAGATAAGGCATTTGGGGTTATGACTTCCATCTGCAATGTGCAAGGGGAAACATGAAGGGGTCAACCAAATCTCCACTTATAGTCGTTAGTAAGAGCAACCGCCATTATCATAGCAGAGAGGGATGACCTAAGGTATTAGCCTCTGTTCACTATGACGTGAAGCACTTCTAATCTACAAGTAATTTGATGTAATACTGATCAAATTTTAAAGGTATATACTGAATCCCTTCCATGATAAGTAACTTTTCATTGAAGAAGTTCATATCGCTCTCTCTAAATTAATACTGAAGATGTCAACACGTGAAAAGGTTACCCATTTTATCCAAGAACCCCCTCCCTTTGGAGTCCATATTACCTAAGATAAAATGGCAAGGCTTAGAAGAAGTACAGTGTGGCTCCATCAGACATGGGTTGAAGTCCTAGGAAACTTTTTAAAAGACATAACCGCTAAATCTAAAATCTCCTTCCTTACAGAAAACACCCAACACATAAAGCAAAACATGTAACTCCCCTCCAGAATCCACACGATTCAAAAACCTGATTAAAGAAGCTGGTAAACAACAATTTACCCAAAAAAGGGAATTCACCTTTGCTCAACGCAAAAAAGTGTCCAGAAGGACAAAGGCGAATCCCTTGGGCATATCCCTGAAGTAAATGTCTGAAATGTTAAAACCAATTTCAGAATGGATCCACCCCAAACATCTGCAGTTCCGAAGGGCTTCTTTTGTTTCGTTGTTCAGACATGATTACTAAGGTCTCCATGAAGATAACTGCTTCAAAGATTTGTCAGTACATCACAACCTCTTTACATTTCTACATTAATACACGCTTCAGTGTTACTCCAGGTATGGAGGCGGTGGTCACGTGATATATGTTTGGCCGGGGCGGGGTGGTGGTAAGGGGACTAAAATGGAATGTAAAACATCATCAACCTTAGTACTACCCACTTAGACTTCTTTCAAATGCTAATGATACATCTGATTCAAGACGCAACAGAGCTAAGGATTTTCAGGAATCTAAATGAATTGTCTCCGCCCAAGGTCATACAGCTAATCAAGGTGAGTCCAGGTCTCAACATATCAAAGCAGTGATCCTGTCTCTGAAGTTCAAAGAACCTTCACTTTTTTTCTTCCATTTAAAAAAATACAAATTCGGTATGGAGGCTGGGGTTATATTAACCTACCCACTGTGGACTTTTGAAACTCAGTCCAAGTGAACTGCCGACATATTTAGGGTATCCTAGCTATACCTGGAGGATTTTTCTAAACCACAGACTTCTCTATTCTACCAACTACTGTCCATGGCACCACCATTAGCCTGTCATGCAATAATGGTCTCTTTGAAACAAACATATGAATACCTATAGATGGAGGATGCAATAAAGAAAACTGATATTCTCACTCCTTTATAGTGACTGTGGTTAAAGAGACGCACTAAATATAAGGAGGCACTGTCCTAAGTGCATGACAATTTCATTTAATCCTTACAGTAACCATGTTTTACAATCCCCATTTTCTAAATACAATTGAGGCACAGAGAAGGTAAGCAATTTGCCAAAGACCGTATAAGCGGAATGGCTGAGAGAGGATTCTAACCTGGTGCTGTGGCTCCCACGTCCACCCCCACCACGCCTAACCCCCAAAATCATGCTTTCTAAATACCATACTCCCTACACAATATACAAATTGCTACAATATCTATTTCAAAGAGAAGTTCAAAAAACAAACCAATGAAGTCCAGTCCTGCCTCCTTCAAAATGAAACAAAAAGAGTTCATAAAATGCTTAAGTGATAAGGGGAAAATGTGGTGTAAATGCTTTGCTTTCTCTACTGCACACCATTTTCCTATATTATCCCGAAGTGTTTCCTTATGCCCTGGGCCCCTGTTGTGCTTGCAGATGGTTTCTATTTCTAAATCTCTAAAGCTTTCAGGAATGTATTCCTAGACTTCCAAGCCTGCTCAATCACCACCTCTCAGCACTGATGGCCTCGGTGAGTCAAAACATCTCAGCTTTCCCTGTTTTTGTTCAAAAATGTACTAAGTATGGAAAGTCTGTAAAAAATTAAAGAATAATTTATGTTACTGAAGTCCTTAGAGTACAGAAGAAAAACACGCTATTTCATTCTCCCTGCCTCCATTTCATCCCATTCCTGACTTCCAGGGAAAAGGAGCATGCTGTTTCCATCAGTTTCCTTCTTAGGCTTGTGGCTCCTCCAAATTACAATTGAACTATATTCTGGTGAGAAATGGACTCTGTATGGTTGATTTTTACTCCTGAGAACGTTTACCAGACACTTGTTCTCAGGTGACACTTAATTAGACGTCTGTTTCAAAGGCTGTGGCAGGAAAGGCATTTCACAAAAGGCTTCCTTGGGCAGGCTGGGCACTGCCAGGGTTTCAAGACCACCCTTGTATTTTTCTCAAGAGAAAGTAAATGTCACCTCTTGAGTTACATTAGCATAAGCAGACCTGGCGAATTCAAGGAAGGTGGCTATCCTGACATCAGGAAATGCACTTTCAGGCTGATTCCCATACAATGCCTCACAGAATTTCCAGTATCTACTAACACAAGGGCAGTAAATAGGAACTATGACATTTGGTCCCCTTTGGGATTGAGACATCCTACTTCTAACTTAATACTCTGGGGGTCCCCAGGACTTCATTAATCAAGCTGAAATTAAAATACAGATGAATATACTGAAATTAGTGATGTCAATTACACTGCAAGTGTTGATTGACACTATCAGTTGTTGAAAACACTTGCAGTGTAATTGACATCACTAATTGAGACTGAGAGGTTGAGGAGCCCATAGGAGCCAGCCATTGTACACTTACTCATTTTTAGATATCATGTGTAGTTATTATTATTATTATTACCCCAACACAGGAATTAAATTATTATCCCAATCTTACAATTGAAGAAAGTGAAATTCAGTACGGTCTGAAGTAATTTGCCCAGGTGGATACCCACTGCCTAGAGATTCTTCAAAGCCAGTGTCTTTACACTATTTCCTGAGAAGCCACCCCAAAAACATTGCCCCAAAACTCATAAAGAGCACTTTAGTACTCAAAAAATTCTGAAGATTTGCAACCTCACTGTTACTTTCTAATATTTGTCCACTATAATTAAGCCAAAGAGAAAAGTTCGTGTCCATGATTTATCTAAAGTCTTGAGAGATCCAATAAATGCAAAGGATTAGGTGAACAGAGAAAATCTGATAAAACAATAAAGATTCCATACCCATTCTGAGAGAACATTCAAGTTGTCTTTATACCTACTCAGCATTTTTCCTCAGCAGTTACCTGGTTTCCAGCTTACCAGCTAAGATCATCATTAAGAAGAGAAAGAAGGTGTGAAATGAATAGGTACAAACTACATTAAGGTAAAGGCCTGGACAAATCAAAGCATTTCTTTCAACAGAATCAGATACCAAGGGCAACTGCTTTTGACAAATAATAATAGTTCACAGGTCTTCTTTGGATATTTTTGAAAAAAAAATTTTTACTAGAGATCACAAAAATAAGACAGAACAATGTTATAAATCCTTTATTTAGTAGGCATTGTTTACTCCAGCTTGTAAAGTTCAGTAGTGTTTGATGTAAGTTTTTAAGCCTGTACATGAACCTCTTAGCTTAATGCTCCAGGTACACTGGGATACATGGGAAGTGAGCTTATTAAGTGAGGAAAAGACTGGGTAGGCTTTCCCTTTCAAACACATATTTAGAAAGGAAGAAATTGATTATGTTCAAAAGACCAGTATGAAAGCACTATAAAATAATATTCTATACCAACCAGTTTGTTTCGTGTTATTCATAAGATTTTATAGTGTGTGTATAAACACATACGTATATGTGTGTGCATGTGTATATACACGACATCTTGTTTTTAAAAATGGGTGTGGATTTTACAACTTTTACAAAACTACCGTGATTAACACAGACATCCATTTTAGAGTGATCAAATCTCCCCCAAATGAAAGTTTCTCACTGATGTCATACTCCACTTATCTTGACTATGGAAGGAAAATGGCTTCAAATTGTTATTAATTGTGAAATTAAAAAATAAAGAGACAGAACACATCACCTCTTGCACCATCAGATCCAGGAGGATTATGGATCCTGGTAAACCCAGGAGGATTAGAAGAGACCTCCAAGAATAGACAGCCGAAATGCTTAGGGCTCTCCCATTGGGCCTTTAAACTAGGGTGATGTGGGGAGAAACGGTTCTCTTCTACACGTCACAATGGCAGGCTGAGGACCAGTTCAAGAACAGAAATGCCACTGTCATTGTTGGTGCATTTTCTCAAAAGGCTCAATTTCTCTACCTGCTAAAGCTTGGCAAAAAGCTAGCTGGCTAAATGATTAAGGGAAATGATAGAAATTTTTTAATTCGGTAATAATTTTTAAAATTCCATTTAAATACTATCTCACTCAAAAACCTAAGACTTACTGAATTTGAGACATGCTGGTATATATTTGCTATTGAATTTTGTTCTATATTCCAACACCCCCCTTGCCAAAAACACAACCTAAAGGAAAAGAAAAAAAAAAAAAGAAGCCGTACATGTAGCTCTCTAAATCATAATGAAACTCAATACTAAGGAGTACAGAGGGGACAATCCGTGGCACCTAGAAGACAGCAAGACAGCCACCCCAACCAGAAGATGGGCCCTGATATACTAAAGGTGGTCACTATCAAGTTCTCATCAAAAAGGACAAAAGACATGATTTCCATTGCTGCCACGTGTTATTCCACCAGGATGTACTGACAATACTTAAGCATAAAGCCCTGTTAAACATAACCTACCACTGCAGAAAATATCATATTTGGCTCCTATTTGATATACACAATAAATCCCTTTTTGGGTAGTAAAAACAAACTAGCCCAAAAAGAAATCTAAAAGGCCATAACCTGGAAAATAGATCATCTGAAAGAAAGTCAGCCACCAAAGGTATATCATGGCTTCTGTTAGCTAACCGGGGGAAAAAAAGGATCATTGCGAACTTAACCAGCTTCACCCCAATGGCTGCCTTCTTCCTCCCCCTATCAGTAGATTTCCATCTGGAATCCTTAATGAAACAATGAGGTAGAGGGTCCAGAGAAAACAGCAAGTATTAGGATTCTGACAAGGTAACCATTTTCTTCTCTCTGGTTTTCGCAGGCCATCTTGTTCGAATAAACGCCAAGATATCTTAATTTTCCCCAAGTGGTGTCACTGGAGGCAACGCCCACTGACAGTTTTGAGGCCACAGTCCCTTAATCAAATGACCAACAAAGCTCTGTCAGACGTTTAATTGATGCAAATTAAGAAAGCACCCTCACTGCGGTAAGGTATGCTACTGGAAAAAGAACAATGAGCAGTACCAGAAAGGAAAAATCGCAGTGTGCGGGTACAAAATATTTAATCCACAATTTGCCCTCATCATCGAGGCAAATCTTAATTTTGGTCAACTGAAATCAGTAAGAAAGCAAAAGATGAGAGACAGCCTGGAAAAGAAGAAACATACACACAGGCGGGAAAAACTGTCATTGCTGTCCAAGGGTTTCCCGCAACATTTAGGGCAAACGCCTTTGTTCGTCGGCTCGGGAGGGGAGTGGGTGGCTGGATGATGGAGCTGAGATGGGGCTGCCGGGCCCTCCACACCCAGCTCTCCGGCGCATGCGCGGGGCCAAGACAAAGGAATAGGTAATTACAGTCCCGATTCATTCATTTTGCCTGCAGTACTGGGGGTCTGCTAGCCCGGGCTGTAATCCCGGGGGGAAGGGGGGAAGTCCCTCCACACCCCTATAGCAGAAGGCCATTTCGATGCTAGTGTTGGGTTTTAGTCCGCCCACAGTGCGAGTGGCCGCGGGGGAGACAGAGGTGTGTCAACCCTGCACAAGGTACTCAAAAATGCACACATGTGCGCTGTGCTAATTTCAGCAGAGTGGAAATTACACGGGCAAAGGCTGTCCACCGAGTTCGTTTCAAGGCGGAAATGTCTCTGGGGAAGCAGTTAAGGAGCCCGGCCAAGCGTTCGATGAATATTCATGAAAAGAATGCGCTTTGCAGCCGCGCATTGTGCGTGCGATCGGATCCAGGATTCGGCAATTTTTATTTTTCTGGAGTTGGAGTGGGGACGGGGACTGGGGTAGCAGGAACCGGGCGTCGGGTTTCAGCGTTGGCGCTTTGGGCAAAAGCTGTTCAACCCCAACCCCCCGCTCCCAGCCTGGCTGAGCCCCGCTAAGGCCGCGCGCTGTCAGGTTCAAGCCCATACCCCGCCCCCCGGGCCGGAGCCCCGGCCCAGGACGGAGGCGCCCTGCGCATTCTTGGAACAGAAGGCTCGAAAAAGCAAATCGCTCCAAGGCAGCCCACGGGTTAGTAGGAAGGCAGCAATTCCGCCACCGACGAGGCTGGGCTCCGATCTGCTCGGGAGGTGCTTCCGAGTGCACGGTGCCGTGTGAAACTCGTATTCCTGGGCCACCAGAACCAAGACACCGGAGTCCCAAGGGTCGGGAAAACCCGTTTGCCAAAGCAAAAACCGGCCCCTTCCTTCGGACAGAGCCAGATTCCCTGTGTTCTTTCTCCCCGGACTCCTGCCCCACCCCACCCCCCACCCTCCATCTTTGGCGGCTGCGCCCCTCGCCCCGAGCGCTTTCTCCCCGGCTGGGAAGGGCTCCGGTGACAGAAGCGCTCCTTTGAGCCCACAGAACCGTCTCTCCGGGACTCCACGCGCTTAGGGCGTTTCTCATTCGGCAATTCCTCCCTCACCCGCAGCACCTCTCCCCGACAGCCCCCTCCCCCCAGCTCCGTTTACCAGCCTCGCCGCCCCCCTCGCCCTCCCCACCCTGCGAGTGGCCGAAGCCGCCTACTTCGGGGCCCCCATCACCGGGGATCCCCGAAGTGCACAGAGGGACCCCAGGCCCTCGCCGTCTCATGCGCGCCCGCACCCTCGCTGCCCGCTTTGCTGAGGGAGAGCCGGGGGCTGCGGGGCGGGGCGCGGCAGGGGATGGAGGCCCCCGGGTCCGCGGCGGCGCGGGGCCACAGGGCGCGCCTCCTTACCGGCTCTGGGTGCCTGTGCAGCCCCTGGGTGAGCGCGGTGCCGCCGAGGGGCCGCGGTTGCTGGCCTCGTCCGGCTGGTGCCTGGCCTCTCGCGGAGGCGCTCTCCCGGCTCGACGGCGGAGCCCGGAGCGAGGAGCCAGTTGGAGCGCTGCCGCCGCCGTCGTCGCCGCTGCCGCTACTGCCGCCGCCGCCGCCGCTGCAGCCTCTGCATTTCTCGCGCTCGCTCCCCCTCCCCTTCCTGCCCAGCGCCCTCCCCCCGCGCGTCCGCCCGCCCAGCCTCCCTCCTCCCGCGCTCCCCGCCCGCCTCCTTCCCCTCCCTCCAGCCCAGTGCCCCGCCCGCCTCCCCTCCACTCCCTCCAGCTCGGTGCTCCCCACCCCCTGCACCCCCTTTCCTCCTTCCCCATCCCTCCACCCGGCGCAGACCCTCCCCTCTCCTCCAGCCCCAACACGCCCGCCTCCACTTTACTCCCCCCAGCTCTGGGCCCCCACCTCCCCTCCCCTCCAGCACAGTCACCCCCATTTCTCTCCTCTACTCCATCCTGGTCCCTCCCCTCCCCCCATCTCTCCCCCCTCCCTCCAACCCAGTGCCCCGCCAACGTTTCCTAACTGCCCTCTATTCAGATCCCCCCTCCGCCTCCCCTCTCCTCCCCTCCATTCCAGTGCCCCCCTTCTTCCTTCCCTCTTCCCCCGCCGCGCCTGGGCTGTCCGTGGGCTTCTCTCTCTCTCTCTCTTTCTCTCTCTCACCCCCCTCCTTCTCATTTATTCGGAACGGTTGGTGAAGGGCTCGGGCTCTGGCTCAGACTTAGGGAGCTGCCTGGAGGTGACGCCTGACGCCACCGGGCACCAGCTACCCTTCCAGACCCCAGGCCCGCCCGCTCCCGACGTCGGCTGCGATTCCGCTACCCCCGCGGGCAGCGAGGTTGGGGTGAGCCCCAGCTGCAGGCGCGTCTGGGCGGCGCCGTTGCAAGCGAATGGCGCACCTCGGGCGGCTCCGCACCTGCACCCGCACCCGCAGCCGCACCCGCGGGGCTGAGCCCCGAAGGCTGCAGCTTCGGGGAGGCGCGGCCGCCGAGGTCCAGCTGGCGGGGCGAGCCACGTCGCCCCTCGGAGGATGCTCTCGGGACTTGGGAGAGGAAGGAGGCGAGAGAAGAGGGGAAAGGGGCCGTCGATGTTTCTGACGTCCGCGCTTTCGTGGAGGCCACCAATATGAGAAGACCGGGTTGCCCGAGGCAGCCCGCACGCCGCTGCCCGCGAGCGCTCGAGTCCAAGCTGGGGCCAACCGCGGCGGGTCCCGGTGCCCTGGGGGGCGAACACTTGGCATAGCACCGGGACACAGAATGGCCACCGGGGTTGGGAGATGCGTTCACTTTGCTTACCTATTGGCAAGAGGGACATGCAAAAATAATGTGACATCGTTGACAACGGTAGCTCTTTGATTAGACAAAAGCCAATTTTACCTTCCCGCAAAAGCCAGTTGACGCCTTTGGAACTTTTATTTGCGGCATTTTGGCGCCCTCTGGCTGTGTTTGGATGGCTTTCACCCTCGCCTGCGTCCCAGCAAAGAAAACATCGATTGAGTTGCAGGTTGTCCTCAGGATGGTTCTGCCCCTGTGACCTGGGCGCGAATGCAGGGACAGGGTCGCCCTCCAGAACCGGAGCGACAAACTGTAACCGTACTTAGGGAGGCAGACGTCAAAGGCAAGTGCAGCTGTATTCAGCCAGGGAAAGGTAAGTGCATTTTCACTTAACAGGAAAATTAACTTCTCTTAATGTTAACTTACGTATTTAAATTAAGCAAAGTGGCAATGTCTACCCAACCGCACTAGCGATTTTGCAGTGGAAACACTTGATGACCCTACTGTACACATTTACGGGTGGGAAGCAGCACCAAATTAGAGTAATGCATGCAAGCTGGAAATGTTCACATTTAAACCAAAGGTAAGGAAAAAAAGAGAACTGTTAGTTTGTTCGTTTTTCTCTTTCTGCCATTTAAAGTGAAATTCAAAAGTTAGTATGGTAAAACACCAGGGATGCAAATTACAAATGAGGTTGCCTCCAAAGCTTTTTATTCTTTTGAACATTTATTTCCCTCACACCAGTACACCATCTATAAAGCTAAACGCAGGTTGCAGGTTTTCTCAATCTCCTTTTGAGGACAGATAATTCTTTGTTTAGGAGGTTGTCCTACGCACTGTAGAATGATTGGCATTCATTGCTGGCCTCTACCAGTAGCCAGTACCACCCTCTACACACACCACCAGCACCAGCACCAGTTGTGACAACCAAAAATGTCTCCAGATATTGCCAAATGTCTCCTGGGAGGCAAAATCACTCCAGGTTGAAAACCACTGAGCTATATTTTCAACCTTTATGAGCACGTCTCTACGTTTTTACCCTAGTGAATTAGATGAATATTTGCAATGTTATGCTCAAGGCATTTCCTGAGTTTCTTAGAGGAGCTGCGTACTTGTTCATTTAGCATTCAGGGTTTTTATTCTTGTGATCTTCCAGGCGTGTAAATCATCTTAAAATTGGCAAATAGATTTTCTCATTGTATTTGCAGTATAAGCCTGTGGGTGTTATCATCTTTCTCTATTCTCTTTCTCCAATTTTTCCAAAAAAGAAAAGAAAGACAACATAAAAATTAATGTTTAGTACCTTCAGCGCTTCCAGCTAAATTTTCATGATGGAGAAAACAAGCCTTTCAAAGGTGTGATTGGAATACAGATCATAGGTTACCATAGAAACCAGAGGCAAAAGCTTACACCAATGAGAAGTGCAGGTCTCCTTAATTTTGTCTTCCATCAGATTTAGTTGTTCTCTTTAAAGATTTTTTTTTAAAGGGTGCTGAGACTTCATCTTCATGAGGTAATAATGCAATTGACTGATAGTGCTATTAATCTTAAGAATAGAATCTTTTACGGAATTTGTAGGTTTGCACCAAATGATTGCCAAGGTGTTACATCTCATTGCAACTATATTACTATAAAAAATTCAATTTGGTGATGTTTGTAGTCTCATTTTTAGTTGTTCATCTAACATCATACATTTTTAATGTGTATGCTCTTTAAAACAATTTTTTGAACACACACTTGGGGAATAAATGAATAAACCTTTAAAGTTCTGAATGTTGGAACACTGTTAACATTAACTATTATGGATGTATCGGTTTAGATTGTAGACTAATAGACTTGGGAACAAATGTTAAGGGTGTAATGAATGGTGAATTTAATTAGCTTTCCCCGTTACGATCATGAAAAAAGACTGCTTTGCTCTTCAAATGGAATGAATATATTTTCAACAAACAAAACTGGATTTCATCAGTTATAAACTAAATTCCATTGTCGTTTTTAATTACCTGCATAACTTGCTCCAGGAAAGCATACCCTGCATTATGAAAATCTTTATCCAAAAGATGAATTATTCTATGATTGCTGGTTTTCTTCTAAAAGATTTGTCATTGCTTGCAGTATAATGGACTCATTGTCACTTAAATTACTAGTCCATTTACAGAAATTTCCATGGGTGTTCAGCTTTTCAAATCGTATCTATTGTGTCAACTAAGACACCTACAATAGATTATCACACAGACCTCATCAAGCCTCAAAACCTCACTCTTATCTTCCCTTTCTCCACCTCCCACATCATCCACCAAGGCCTAGCATCTTTCTCAGTTCCCCATCCTTTCCTCTTAAATACTAAAACGATGATTAAAACCTCAAGTAAAAAATGTAGAGCAAGAATGAGTCAGAAGCATGGTGACCTTAGTGTCACCCGAGTGTGACTCTAGCCACTTTTGCTTGACATCCTTCAGGATATCTTCTGTTCAGAGCCACTGCATTTCATCCAAACCCCCAGAAACCTATTTAGAGAATTGGAAAGTAAATTAGCTCTACTGGTAAGTTTTCAGTGGAGGACCAACTTGCTGCAATTTGTTTATAAAATCTCACCTGCAAATTTCAAGCAAAAGGCCAGACAGTATTATTGCAGATGAAAGTGTACAGCTTTTTTTCCCCCTTAAATATATTTATAATTTTTTAACCAAAGAAAATGTTGAAATCTATTCATCTTTTCTTCCTTCCTACCCGATTATTACAACCTCACCTTTCACGCAGCAAAGTGAAAGGATATCCTTTGTTTAAATCAGCCCCAATCAGGGACTATTTTGCTATCCAGAGGACAACTGGAATATCTGGAGGCATTTTTTGGCTGTCACTGTGGTAGGTAAAAGGGTGAGGAGGAAAAGGTGATGTGGCTCTAGTGGGTAGAAGCCAGGGCAGCTGTTAAACATCCCGCAATGTACACAGCACAAGCCCGCGACAGTCATCTGGGCCTCAGTAATGGCAAGGTTGAGAAACCCAGGTTTTAGTAAGCATAACGTTGCTGGCCTGTTGGAAGATGCTTCATCTGTATTTTTCTAAGAGTGCATGCTGCCAAGGGAAGCTGCCTCTTGCTGTCGTTTATGGTATCTTCAGCAGGGCAGCAGGCTTGGAGACACAAAATTTAATGGAGAATTCCCTTTTAACAAGGGCCTGCAATGCACAGTGCACGCTGAGCCCTTCATTAACCGCGGTTCTCCACGGTAACACAAATTGAGGCAATAATTTCAAGAGGAATGTCAAAGATTCAAAACATGGATTTAGAATTCCATTTCCTGTTACCCACACCTAGTAACTGGAAGAAAATGACTTAACCTCGATTCCCTATTTAATTTCCTCTTCATGTACTGTAAAAGGATAGCTGGGAAACCTGAGCAAACATTTGTTTATAACGAAGCATCGGACTTCAAATGGAAGGGAGAGCCTGGCCTCGGAGCTGCATTAGGAACATTTGCCCAAGATACAGGCAGATAGAAACAATCCTGTCTACCTGAATAGCTCGTTCCCAACCCCCTTCTCCCTTTCATACACTAATTCCTCCACCTGTCCTTTGAGTCCCAAAATGCATCTCCAGTCAACAGCATTTTCTTTTTCTTTCTTTTTCTCTCTTTTTTTTATTTATGATGGAGTCTCGCTCTGTCGCCCAGGCTGGGGTGCAATGGTGCCATCTCGGCTCACTGCAACCTCTGCCTCCCAGGTGCAAGCTATTCTCCTGCCTCAGCCTCCCAAGTAGCTGGGACTGCAGGCGCACGCCTAATTCTTTTTGTATTTTTTGTAGAGACAGGGTTTCACCATGTTAGCCAGGATGGTCTCGATCTCCTGACCTTGTGTTCTGCCCACCTCAGCCTCCCAAAGTGCTGGGATTATAGGCGTGAGCCCCGTGCCTCGCCCAACATTTTTTAGTAAGAAATTACATAAAATTGTTAGAGGCATGTAAACCATTGCAATTCCATCTTGAATAGGGGCTGGGTAAAGCAAGGCTGAGAGCTACTGGGCTGCATTCCCAAGAGGTTAAGCGTTCTAAGTCACAGGATGAGATACAGGTCTCCAAGACCTTGCTGATAAAACAGATTGCCGTAAGGAAGCTGGTCAAAGCTCACCGAAACCAAAATGGCAACAAAAGTGACCTCTGATTGTCGGCATTGCTCCCACCAGCACCATGACAGTTAACAAATGCCATGGCAACATCAGGAAGTCATCCTATATGGTCTAAAAAGGGGAGGAACACTCAGTTCCCCCGAAAACTCATGAATAATCCACCTCTTGTTTAGAATATGATCAAAAAATAGCTATAAGTATCCCTAGCCGAACAGCCCACGCTGCTGCTCTGCCAGTGGAGTAGTCATCTTTATTCCTTTACTTTTTTTTTTGAGATGGAGTCTCACTCTTTCACCCAGGCTGGAGTGCAGTGATGCCATCTCAGCTCACTGCAACCTCCACCTCCAGGGTTCAAGCGATTCTCCTGCCTCAGCTTCCCGAGTAGCTGGGATTACAGGCACGCACCACCACGCCCGGCTAAATTTCGTATTTTGAGTAGAGACAGGATTTCACCATGCTAACTCTGCTGTTTTGATAAACTCTCTAAGACTCCCAAACAAATGCCATAACCCTCTTGCTTTTCAAGCCTAGCAATCTCCTACTCAGATAAGTACAACTCAGGGTCAGAAAGAATGATTTCTTCCCACAGGAAGAAAGTAAGATGATAAGAAATAAGAGAGCCAGGCTTGAACAAACAAGCAAAACCCAGCTACTGTGTCAATAGTTTTCAGGGAAACAGAATGGCATGTATGAAAATGAGGTAAATGGGCCAGGCATGGTGGCTCACGCCTGTAATCCCAGCACTTTGGGAGGCCGAGGCAGGTGGATCACCTGAGGTCAGGAGTTTGAGACCAGCCTGACTAACATGGAGAAACCCCATCTCTACTAAAAAATACAAAAATTAGCTGGGTATAGTGCCATGCGCCTATAATCCCGGCTATTTGGAAGACTGAGGCAGGAGAATTGCTTGAACCTGAGAGGCGGAGGTTGGGGTGAGCTGAGATCGCACCATTGCACTCCAGCCTGAAAAACAGGAGTGAAACTGTCTCCAAAAAAAGAGAAATTAGGTAAATGAACATACGATGTACCAGGGTACTTGACAAGACAGGGAAATCATGGTCACTGTCTTGAAGCCTCAGTGTACCTAGAAAAACTCGGACAGAAAAAGAGAAGCAATTTCATGGTAATTAAGATGTTAATTTTACCAAAATCAAACACTAGGGAATTTGTCAAAAACAACTTCTTAGATGCCTCTAGCAAGTTGCTGAACAGTTTGTAGAGACTGTCCCATTGATGTTATAAATAAAACCCTGGGAAATACCCCAGACTGCTAAGAGTGGATGTCGCTGGGAACTGGTGTCATTTCAGAGTTGGGATAGACGATAGCTTAGCTTTCCTTCCATGTTATAAAATTCTATGTTGAACAAATGTTTTTGCAATGACCATTTGTTACTTTGGTAATCAGAACATACAATGTTAGGAGTCATGCAGGATTCCTGTTCAGGGCTAAGAAATCACTCATTGAAGCCTGCCTTTTTATCGGCTTTCCCTGGGCTTTTTTTTTTTTTTTTTTTTTTTTTTTTGCAAGGGGGTTTTTTGTTTGTTTTGTTTTGAAATGGAGTCTTGCTCTGTGTCGCCCAGGCTGGAGTGCAGTGGCACTGTCTTGGCTCACCGCAACCTCCACCTCCCGGGTTCAAGTGACTCTCTTCCCTCAGCCTCCTGAATAGCTGGGATTACAGGTGCCCACCACCATGCCCAGCTAATTTTTGTGTTTTTAGAAGAGACAGGGTTTCACCATGTTGGCCAGGCTGGTCTCAAACTCCTGACTCAGGTGATCTGCCTGCCTCGACTTTCCAAATTGCTGGGATTACAGGTGTGGGCTGCCAAGCCCAGCCCTGCTGGCTGGTTTTTTTTTTTTTTTTTTTGGTTTTTGGTTTTTGGTTTTTTTGAGGTGGAATTTCACTCTTGTGGCCCAGGCGAGAGTGCAATGACACCATCCCAGCTCACCGCAACCTCCACCTCCCAGGTTCAAGTGATTCTCCTGCATCAGCCTCGCAAATAGCTAGGATTACAGGCATGCGCCACCATTCCCAGCTAGTTTGAATTTATAGTAGAGACAGGGTTTCACCATGTTGGTCAGGCTGATCTCAAACTCCCAACCTCAGGTGATCCGCCTGCCTCAGCCTCCCAAACTGCTGGGACTACAGGCGTGAGCCACCGCGCCCGGTCTCTTTTTAACACCATGCATCTGCTTCCTACATCTTCCTGCTTCTTCATCTTACAATGAGTGACTCCACGTGAGTGAAGAATGGGGCCGAAACCCTTGCACTTCTTTTGTGACTTTGTGGCATTATTTCCACTCATTCTGACTTCAGAGCAAATAGAAAGATATTCTACCCCTGGTGCAGGTCTCCAGTCCACTTCTAGTGCAAAGGAACCCCTCTCTAGCATTGTTCATTTTAAGGTCATTGATCAAATGAGTAGCACTTACAGGAAAAGAACGTTTTAGCCTATACGTAGTTCCTGCCTTCTCCCTTCATATATTAACCTACTTTTTGTATTGATGAGCCCACAACACAAACACAGAGTTCTGTGTTGCACACAACATTATTTTTTGTGTTTTTCTCAGTGTCTCTGAACGATCTTCTAGGACACTAGGACACAGCGTTGCTGATGAATCAAGGCTATGCTGATTTTTATGACTTTTGTCCTTCAATAAAATCAAATAAATTCAGTGCAACCAAGAGCTTCAACACCAAGGCACACTAAAACTTTTTTTGAGTGTTGGGGAGGGCAGTAGAGATAGGATCTCACTTTATTGCGCAAGATGGTCTCAAACTCCTGCTTCAAGCATTCCCCGGCCTCGGCCTCCCAAGGTGCTGAGATTGCAGGCATGAGCCACCATGCCTGACCATTACCACTGTTTATAGGTACAAAATGGTTTTAAGGTGCATATATTTAATTGCTGATAAGGTTAGACTTTGTTTTTCCAGTGTTGGTACACTGTTTGCGTTTGGTCTACTGTAACAATCTCAGTCTCCTGTGAAAGGGTTAATATCAGTTTTATGAATATAAGTCCTCTAACTGACCTTTTTTTTATTTTGAGACAGAGTCTCACTCTGTGGCCAGGCTGGAGTGCAGTGGCATGATCTCGACTCACTGCAACCTCCACCTTCCTGGTTCAAGCGATTCTCCTGCCTAGCCTCCCTCAGTCCCTGCCTCAGCTGGGACTACAGGCACATGCCACCATGCCCAGCGAATTTTTGTATTTTTAGTAGAGACAGGGTTTCACCATGTTGGCCAGATGGTCTCGATCTCTTGACCTCGTACTCCATCTGCCTTGGCCTTTCAAGGTGCTGAGATTACAGGTCTGAGCCATTGTGCCTGGCCACTGTCCATCTTTTTGACAGTTGTGTTTTAAATGCGAAAATTGATCTGGTTCTTACAGATGAGTTCTCTTTCACATATGTTGAACTCCATTGGAACATGACTAGGGAGATGGTACATCTTAGTGGTTAAGTGGACAGCTTGGTGAGTAGGTAGTAATGGATTAAAATCCTAACATTTTAATGGAAGTTAAAATCCTCCATTTTCTATCTTTGTGAGTTTGAGCACATTCCTTCATCTCTCTAACCTAATCTTTTCATCTGGAAATCAGGAATATTACCAGCTTTCTTGGGCTATTCTAAGGATTATATAAGAAAATGTGTGTAAAGCCCTTAGTCAAGTCATATAACACACTCAGAAAATATGCTGTGAAGATGATTTTATAGCGCCACCAATAGGACTATTAAGGGAAGGATAAAACAAGAACTAAGTACTGAATCTGGGGCCGGACGCGGTGGTGCACACCTGTAATGCCAGCACTTTGCGGGGCTGAAGCGGGAGGATCACCGGAGGTCAGGAGTTCGAGACCAGCCTGGCTAACATGACAAAACCTCGTGTCTACTGAAAATACAAAAATAATTAGTCAGGCGTGGTGGCTGGCACCTGTAATCCCAGCTACGCAGGAGGCTGAAGTGGGAGAATCGCCTGAACCTGGGAAGCAGAGGTTGCCGTGAGCCGAGATCATGCCACTGCACTCCAGCCTGGGTGACAGAGCGAGGCCCTGCCTCAGAAAAAAAAGAACTAAGTACCGAATCTGAAAGGACAGAAGGAAGGTACAGAGAGTTATCATGGAAAACCTGAAGTTTGTTGCTATGTCTGCACAGGGAATTTAGCTCTCAGCTTCCTGGCAGGCAAGAAAAAAAGATTAAAATATGGACTATTTAACTCCTGTCATCCAATAAAAGAAAATATTTCCAATGTGTCAGGAAGGGCAAATCTTATCAGTCAACTTTGAGAGGCTATATTGATATATCCCTTTTTGTAAGGGATACTCAATTTTCTTTTCTTTTTGAGACTAAGTTTTGCTCTGTTGCCCACACTGAAGTGTAGTGGCGCTAACTCAGCTTACCACAATCTCTGCCTCCCGGGATGAAGTGATTCTCCTGCCTCAGCCTCCACAGTAGCTGGGATTATAGGCATCCACCACAACACCCAGCTAATCTTTTGTATTTTTAGTAGAGACGGAGTTTCACCATGTTGGTCAGGCTGGCCTCGAACTCCTGACCGCAGGTGAGCCATCTGCCTCAGCCTCACAAAATGATGGGATTACAGATGTTTGCCATCGCGTCCAGCCTGAATTTCTTAAAGTCAATTTTTTTGTGAATATTTTTACTAGCAATCAAGAAATGTTCTCATCAGGCCATATATTATATTGATGTGGTTTGGCTTTGTGTCCGCATCCAAATCTCGAATTGTAATCCCCAGGTGTTGAGGGAGGGACCTGGTGGGAGGTGACTGGGTCACAGCGTGGTTTCCCCCATGCTGCTGTTGTGATAGTGAGTTCTCATGAGGTCTGATGGTTTTGTAAGTGTTTGGTAGTTCCTCTCTTGCGCGCTCTCTCTCTCTCTCTCTCTCTCTCTTTCTGGACTGCTGCTATGGAAGACGTGCCTGCTTCTGCTTCTATCATGATTATATGTTTCCTGAGGCCTCCCAGCCATGCAGTACTGTGAGTCCATTAAACCGCTTTTCTTTGTAAATTACCCAGTCTCAGGGAAGTTCTTTATAGCAGTGTGAAAACGGACTTATACCTGTATCAAACTCCAAAATGCAGAGACCATCACATAATTTTTCTAAAGTGTTTTTCTGAGAAGGTAAAAATAATGTTGTCCAGACAGGCAGTGTTGTGCTGGAGTTGACAGTGAGATTCTCCGTCCATGGGGTGAAGGGTGCAGGGAAAAAGCTGGAAGCCTGTTTTTGGTCAGAGTCAGCATTTCCACTGGGGAAGGATGGAAGGATGGTCTCTTCAAAACATACACATCCCAGTTTCTGATTCTGCCTCCCTCCGTGCGACTCAAGCAGAGCATTTCAACCTGGAGATCCCAGTCTCCTGGGGGATTTTGGATGGATATCACGGAGTTCTTGCCCCACCCCCACCCCAGATTCCTTTTACTAAATGCCAGACATTTTGGGTTGAACTTTAAACAAACATTGTAGAAGAAAAATTGACTCTTTAAGTATTGTGTTGGCAGAAAAACCGTAAGAAATATTTGTATTTTAAGGGTCTCCTCTGTCACCCAGGCCAGAGTGCAGTGGTGCAATCTTGGTTCACTGCAACCTCCACCTCCTGGGTTCAAGCAATTCTGCCTAAGCCTCCCAAGTAGCTGGAACTACAGGCATCACCATGCCCAGATAAGTTTTATATTCTTAATAGAGACGGAGTTTCACCATGTTGGCCAGGCTGGTCACAAACTCCTGACCTCAAGTGATCTACCCACTTCAGCCTTCCAAAGTGCTGGAATTACAAGCATGAGCCACCACATTATGGCCAGCATTTCTGCCTGGAAGGGCACTATGGGACTCTAACAATGGCCACTAACATCTTGTTATATATGCAATATATGCAATATATTGTTACTAACTGTACTGATTATGTGAGGCCATGCTTATGTTAAATAGTTTGATGTAACAGTCCTCTTGTGGTGGCTCACACCTATAATCCCAGCACTTTGGGAGGCTGAGGCAGGCAGATCACGAGGTCAGGAATTTAAGACCAGCCTGACCAACATGGTGAAACCCCGTCTCTACTAAAAATAGAAAAAAACAAAAATTAGCTGGATGTGGTAGTGAACACCTGTAATCCCAGCTATTCAGGAGGCCAAGGCAGGAGGATCGCTTGAACCCGGGAGGCAGAGGTTGCAGTGAGCTGAGATCATGCCATTACAGTCTAGCCTGGGTGACAGAGCAAGACTGCATCTCAAAAAGAAAAAAAATAGTTTATGTAGCCATTTCACATTTTGTGTACACACCTATCAAAACATCATGTTGTATTAATCATAAATATATAATTTGTATTTGTCATTTTAAAAAATTGATTAATAATAAAATTCAAAATCCTATTAAAAAAAAAATCTGAGGCCAGGCACAATGGCTCACACCTGTAATCCTAGCACTTTGGGAAACTCAGGTGGGTGGACTACCTGAGGTCGGGAGTTCGAGACCAGCCGACTAACATGGAGAAACCCTGTCTCTACTAACAATACAAAAAAATTAGCTGGGCGTGGTGGTAAGTGCCTGTAGCTACTCAGGAGGCTGAGGCAAGAGAATTGCTTGAACCTGGGAAGTGGAGGTTGCGGTGAGCCGAGATCTCGCCATTGCACTCCAGCCTGAGTGACAAGAGCGAAACTCCCTCTCAAAAAAAAATCTGTTTGAGGGCCTGCAAATTGTGGGGGGAAGTCCCAGAGGCAGGAAGCATAGAGAAAGAAAGAGGCAACCTGGGCCAGGAGGATTTTTGAGGGCAGTTGTTCCCCAGCAACCCCCTGGACCCACCCAGGAGCACCCTAAGTGGCTCCTGGGGAACACTGGGAGGAGATCCAAACCAGAAGATCAGGGACCTGACATCTGCTCAGAGCTCCTTCTGGGATGGGGATGCCGGAGCCCCCAGCTGAGGGTGAGAAAGTGGAATGAGCCTACAGGACACACGTAACTACTGGTATAAAGAATGCCACCCACTGCATAAACTTGTGTTTGTCACTATATTTCTTTTTTTTTTTTTGGAGACAGAATCTCATTCTGTGGCCCAGGAGTGCGGTGGTGCAATCTTGGCTCGCTGCAATCTCCGCCTCCTGGGTTCCAGTGCCCCTTCTGCTTCAGCCTCTGGAGCAGCTGGAATAACAGGCACTCACCACCATACCTGGCTAATTTTTTGTATTTTTTTTGGTTTTGCTATATTGGCCAGGCTGGTCTCTAACACCTGACCTCAGATGATCCACCCACCTCAGCCTCACAAAATGTTGGGACTACGGGCGTGAGCCACCAGGTCATGTCGTTATATTTCTTAATGTTGTCATTAACTGATAATCTCAAAGGTACTGACTTTTTTTTTTTTTGACAGAGTCTCTCTCTGTCACCCAGGCTGGAGGGGCAGTTGCTCAATCTTGGCTCACTGCAGCCTCCACCTCCCAGGTTCAAGCGATTCTCATGCCTCAGCCTTCCAAGTAACTGGGATTATTTTTAGTAGAGACAGGGTTTCACCATGTTGGCCAGGCTGGTCTTGAACTCCTGACCTCAAGTGATCCACCCACTTCAGCCTCCCAAAGTGCTGGGATTACAGGTGTGAGCCACCACACCTGGCCCCGACATACTTCCTTTTTTTTTTTTTTAAGAGACAGAGTCTCACTCTCTCTTCCAGGCTGGAGTACAGTGGTGAGATCTCAGCTCACTGCAACCTCTGCCTCCCAGGTTGAAGCAATTCTCCTGCCTCAGCCTACCGAATATCTGGGATTACAGGCACCTGCCAATCACACCTGGCTAATTTTTTGTATTTTAGTAAAGACAGTATTTCCCCATGTTGCCCAGGCTGGTCTCGAACTCCTGAGTTCAGGCAATCCACCCACCTCGGCCTCCCAAAGTGCTAGGATTGCAGGCGTGAACCACTGTGCCGGCCGACATATTTTTTTAAGATCAGTTGAAAACTAAGTTTAAGCGCAGAGGCCACGCCTTCGAAAAATATAGAGTCTAATAGGCTGATAATCTAGAGCAGAAGTCAGCAACATTTTTCATAAAGGGTCAAATAGTGAATATATTTGGCTTTGAAAGCCATGAGATTTCTGTTGACACTACCCACTGTGCCACTGTACCAGCAAAGCAACCACTGACAATGTGTCAACAAGTGGACATGGCTGTGCTCCAATAAAAACTTTATTTACATAGCACGTAGCAGGTCACTCTAGACACAAGGGCAGCAGTTTGCCCATTCCTGATCTATATCATTAATAATTTCTTCCTGCTAAAATCACTCCTAAACTACAGTAATGTGAGTTTGAAGGCTCCTCTCAAAGAATTCAAATTGCTTTAATATGTGTTATCTTCCCTACCTTAGGAAATTATTTGGAAGCAACAAATAAATGAAGAAAAAAAGAGTTCTCTAATTTTTTAACATGTCATTTACAAAACCTCATGTGAATATTTCTACATTCTCGGGTCATCATTTTTTCTTTTTACTAAGGTTAACTCTGTATATTCTTTCATGTATTTAAATATATTTCATTGTTTTTTTTCATCCACTCAATACATTTATGACATAAGGTGATGACAACTCGAATTTAATCCCGATTTCCATTAGAAGAGGCTTATACTTCTGAGATTTATTTTATTTTAATCTCATGAATTTCACAATATCCTAGTAATTGAAATACAGATTGAAATATCTGCCAATGCAGTCTGGAATTATCTCCTTGTAGAGAAGCAAAATGGGGGAAAGAAAGCAAGTAATGTCAGCCAACTAAATGACGTGAAGATAAAAGGAAAAGGAAATAAAATAGGAGGCAGAACAAATGCAGGATGTTTTTCTGAATGGAACATTTTTAATATTCTACAATAGAATACTTTGCCCCATGATATAAGACATCAGATGACTCCTGGCTAAATGAATAAATGCAGATCCGTCTTCAGTTACCCTAAATTAATTCCTGAAGACTGCAGTTTAATAATTTTAATTCGAGATTTTACTTTTATTATATCACTACATGTTGAGAGCCCTTCAAAAGTTTATCTGGTTTAAATCTAAAATTCAACTGAGGCTGGGCATGGTGGCTCCCACCTGTAATCCAAGCACTTTGGGAGGCCAAGACAGTGGATCACCTGAGGTCAGGAGTTTGAGACCAGCCTGGCCAACATGGTGAAACCCTGTCTGTACTAAAAATACAGAAATCAGCCAGGCGTGGTAGTGTACGCCTGTAGTCCCAGCTACTCTGGAGGCTGAGGCAGGAGAATCTCTGGAACCCAGGGCAGAAGTTGCAGTAAGCAGAGATCTCACCACTGCTCTCCAGCCTGGGTGACAGAGGGAGACTCCATCTCAAAATAAAATAAAATAAAATTGAAACAACAACGTTTTGAAAAGCTTTTTAAATCACTCTTTAAAATTTAGAATGGAAGGAAACCACGTCCAAAAATACACAGCCAAGTCCCCTCCCACATCCGGGGTAGATACTGATAATCAATATCAATCAATCAAAGCATTCTTTCTGTGCCCCAGATTCTACTGCCAATTAATCTGACCTCACCCCAAAGCTGATATGTCATTGTCATCTCCACTGTAGTCCAATTTCCTCCTATTATAAATTGGGCATCTAAGACACATTAAGGTTAAAGAATCTTCCCAGTGCCAAACGTGATGTGCCAGTCGGTTCAACGCCTTTCTGTGCTTCTGTTTTTGAAATACTAGATTATCCCTACATCACGATGGGATGGGTGGCCAGTATTGCAACATGAATTTTAAACACAGACAAACTGAACGTAATTTGAGGGCACCTCTAAATGCTAGAAACTATTCCTGAGTGCTGGGAATTCAGCAAGAAACAGGGCAGATGCAATGCTTGCCTGCATAGGGGTAAAAAGAACAAGATCACTCCAGATAGTGCTTCCTTTCAGGAGGGGCCTCTTTCTAATGAACTCGGGGAAGGCTCGTGGGAGGAGAAGCGCTGAACCATGAGAGCCAGCCCTGGATCCTGAGGAGAGGGTGGTAGTGGATACAGGGCCCCGCTAGTTGAAAGTCACAAAGGCTTGCTGGAAGGAGGCAAGGGCAGCAATCTGCTGTGTTCAGTGCCGAGGGACACAGTGAGGTGAGGACAGAGGGACGCTTTGGGGATGAGGGTGGTGTGTTGCCCCGGCTGGACAGGTTCCAGGGGAGTGATGATAACAGACGCCATGGGCTAAGGCGAGTGGAGGGGAATGGAGACTGTGAACACAGATGAAACTTTCCAGAAGTTTTATTGATTGTGACAGGAAGCAGAGAAATACAGCATTAGCTAGAGAGAATTTTGGATTGGCTGGACGTGGTGGCTCACACCTGTAATCCCAGCACTTTGGGGGGCCGAGGCAGGCAGATCACCTGAGGTCAGGAGTTCTAGACCAGCCTGGCCAACATGGTGAAACCCTGCCTCTAATAAAAGTACAAAAATTAGCTGGGTGTGGTGGTGGGTAATCCCAGCTACTCAGGAAACTAAGGCAGAAGAATAGTTTGAACCCAGGAGGCAGAGGTTGCAGTGAACCGAGGTCATGCCACTGTACTCCGGCCTGGGCGACGAGTGATTCCGTCTCAAAAAAAAAAAAAGAGAGAGAATTTTGGATTACGGAAAAGGTTTTGTAATAAAGGCTGTGAGAGTATGTATATATGCTGACGGGTGTGCAAGGGCCAGGGAGCTGAGACTGGAGGAAGAGGGGCCAGATACAGTGCAAAGTCCTTCAGTCCTTGAAAAGGCAAGGGGTGTCTGGGTCCAGGGAACAGAAGCAGGGAAGGGATGGGCTTTGTAGGAACAGGGTGTTTTGCCCACCTACAGGAGAAAGAATGACAGGGAAGAAGGGCTCACGCACAGGTACACTATTAGGTTAACAGGTTGATGAAGGTGGGCTACGTTTCCAAATATTATCTTAGATGCACGTGTTCTTATGCTCTGAGACATAAACTCCAGGATAGTGTGGATCCTTGTTCATTTACTGTTGTAAGCTCAGAGCCTAGCACAGGGCTTGCTGACTGTAACATTAGGCACTCAATAAATACGTGTGGTGGGAAGCAGAGGCGCTGCAGAGCCCTGGTCTTGCCAGTCTGGTTTTCCAAATAACCACAAGGTGGCAGGCTTGTTCAAAAAAACGCAATGTGACCTGCTTGGCTAACTTCCACCGTGTGGTAAGTAAGAAGCCCAGAGAAGTGACGACTTTTAAGTGCACATTTTACACACTGGAAAGCAATTAGAACGCTCATGTGCTTGTTTGTCTTATGTCAGACAAGACTTTCTGCCACCATGAGAAAGGAGATAAAATGTAGATTAGCCGGGGAGTCAAAAGTTTAAGATCTGGCGATGTAAAATTACTTCTCTTTCTTTCTCGATTAAACTAGACCCAGCACTTTTATTTGTAGAGTTCTCAAATAAAAAGTTACAGATAATTATATATCAGGATTACTAGGAATACCAAATATTATTTTACAGCTGCCACTATGAGTTTCTTCTCTGGCGCAATTAGCATAGATCCAGGCTTGCCGTATTTAACACGATTCACTTTCTTTTGGCAAAAGCTTCTTTCATGATGTGCTGTTCCTGAATCTGGGTATAGATAGATTTTTTTTTTTAATAGCGTCTCACTCTACAGCCTCGGCCAGAGTACAGCGGCACAATCTTGGCTCACTGCAACCTCCGCCTCCTGGGTTCAAGTGATTCCCCTTTCTCAGCCTCCAGAGTAGCTGGGATTAGCAGGCATGTGCCACCATGCCTGGCTAATTTTTGTATTTTTAGTAGAGATGGATTTTCACCATGTTGCCCAGGCTGTTCTCAAACTCCTGACCTCAGGTGGTCTGCGCATCTCAGCCTCCAAAGTGCTGGGATTACAAGCGCGAGGCACCGTACCCGGCCAGACATTGACAGATGGCAATGTTGAGCTATACGTTTTATATAAAGATAATGCTGACATTTCTCCTTTAATTTTCTACGGGCAAACGTTCATTTCATCAGCTCCACACATAATATGCTTGCTGTCAGAAGTCCATTTCATGCAGATAACATGTTGCATTCACTTTGTGTGATATATTGCCCTGCTTTGACTTCTGTCCACAGGAAAGATTCTAATAGACATATCAAAACTAGCAGACACACACTCTTTCCCAATGGGAAGAGTCATCTACATCAAGCACTGCAGATGCATGAGTCATAGGGGTCATACAGGAGTGCTCAGTGGACTCCTGTCAGAAGGATATCAGTTATCGTCTTCATTTGCCACAATAAAAATGAAAGCTTCCAGAGGGTTCCCACAGATTGTATCTGATCTCATCTCTAAGATACTATTTCCTGGACCCAAACACCCATTGCCTTTTCAAGGCAGTCCTTTTCCAGAGTAGCCTGCATCACATCAGATAGTACTACATTCCTGTCAGACACACAACATCCCGAGAGACACATCTCCATTGGGTTAAATCTAACACCCTTCATACTGTCAGATCCCCAGGTCACTGACCATATAGGAGTCGTTCTTTTTTCTTTCTTTCTTTTGAGACAGAGTCTCCCTCTGTTGCCCAGGCTGGAGTACAGTGGCGCAATCTCGGCTCACTGCAACCTGCATCTCCCTGCATCTCCCAGGCTCACGCGATTCTCCTGCTTCAGCCTCACAGGCACCTGCCACCACGCCCTGCTAATTTTGTATTTTTAGTAGACATGGGTTTCTCCATGTTGGTCAGGCTGGTCTCCAACTCCCAGCCTCAGGTGATCTGCCTGCCTCGGCCTCTCAAAGTGCTGGGATTACAGGCGTGAGCCACTGCACCCGGCCAGGATTAGCTCTTTTCTTTCTTTCTTTCTTTTTTTTTTTTTTGAAACAGTTTCACTCTGTCGCCCAGGCTGGACTGCAGTGGCACAATCTCGGTTCACCATAACCTCCGCCTCCCAGGTTCAAGTGATTCTCCTGCCTCAGCCTCCAGAGTAGCTGGTATTTCAGGTATGCACCACCATGCCAGGCTAATTTTGTATTTTTAGCAGACACAGGGTTTCATCATGATGGCCAGGCTGACCTTGAACTCCTGACCTTGGGTGATCCACCCACCTCAGTCTCCCAAAGCGCTGGGATTGCAGGCGTGAGCCACCGCACCCGGCCAATTTTTGTCCTTTCTTAAAAAGTGGCGTGTAGGCTGAGGGCGGTGACTCACACTTGTAATCTCAGCACTTTGGGAGGCTGAGGCAGGTGGATCACCTAGGTCAGGAGTTCAAGACTAGCCTGGCCAATATGGAGAAACCCCATCTCTACTAAAAATACAAAAATCAGCTGGGTGTGGTGGTGGGCACCCATAATCCCAGCTACTCGGGAGGCTGAGGCAGGAGAATCACTTGAACCTGGGAGGCGGAAGTTGCAGTGAGCCGAGATTGTGCCACTGCACTCCAGCCTGGGTGACAGAATGAGAGTCTGTCTCCAAAAAAAGTGACATATAGGGTTTGATTCTGATGCTTCTGTGTGACTTTGTCCCCAAAACGGCATTTTTGTTCTGTTCTGCTTTGCTTACGTTTTAATTAGATAAAAACTATAGTCTTTTAGGTGCACAAATCAATTGCTTCCTTTACAGAGTTTGAGAATTGGACATCATCCTCACCCTGGCTTCATTTTCCTCATCAGTAAAGTGGTGAGAATAACAGTATCTTTCTGTAGGGGGTTGTATCACCCAAAATATTTGCTGTCCCTCCCTGGTGGAGGAGTGTGCTTCCCCTCCCACTGATATCACACGTGGCCATGGGATTTGAAATGCCCTTCCATGCAGTGGGATAAAACCTCCCTGGCCCATTGAGGTTAGGAGGGACCCTGTGAGTTGCTTCGGCCATTGAATTGGGAGATGTGATGTGTTTCATGTCTGCACAAATGTTCAAGAGCTAGCTCCTGGTTTGCCATCTCTCCTTTTCTTTTGCCTCGAGACTACCAGTCTCCACACAAGCGCTGCCTTCCTTCAGTGACACGGCCCCATGATGGACATGGCATGTGGGTGAGAACTAAACATGAATTGCTGTGAGCTTCTGAGATCTGGGGACTATTTTTTACTGAGCCATTACTTAGTCTAAGTTAACTGATACAAATCTATGGTGGCTATGAGAATAAGTGGGCTAATATGTATAAAATACTTAGCCCCATGTGTGATATATCTTAAGCAACGAATACATATTAAGTTATTAATATCCTCAATCACCATTCAATTTATCTGCCATATTCAGGATAAAAGCACATGTAGGCACTAATTTCCCTTAAAAGGTGTTGGCATCATTCAGAGGTTTAAAATGAGATTTAGAGTCCAATTAAGAGCCTACGATATCCTCTCCATGGAAAGCAGTGAAAAGCGCAGAGGATGAAGCGCCATTCATGGGACACATGCGCTCTGGAAAGTTTATTGGGCACTTAGCGCTCATTTCCCTGGCCCTGCAGCTCTGCCGTTGTGACCTCTTGTAGTTCAGAAGGTACATATTTCTTTGACTGCTCAATGCAACAAATAAGAAGAAATTACTCAACCTAAGATACTCTTTACTTATTCAATTCTATTGAATAGTTTTTGTTTTCCACTTATGATAGTGAGTTCTTGGCATCTAGGAAAGGAAAATGGCACTCCCCTACCTGTGCTAGGGCAGGCTAACAGAGCCAGGCCTATTTGGTGCCAAATTTGAATTATTTTGAAATCTGCTTGACATAGCTGAATGTCAAGAATGCAGATGCATTCTACGGTCCCAGGGAATGCAAATGCACTTTCAAATCGATGTCAACTTCATGCTCTTTGTTTGCACGTTAACAGAACTGCCCTGAGTGGTGTCAATTCTGAGCTGCAGTTCGCATCCATTCTTTCCACCCAGATCAAGCATCACAGACTCCACCCATTCAGAGACTTCACAGTGATATTCCTTCATGTGGGCCTTTTAGTGAAGAAGAAAACAGTTTACACTGTCATTCTTTCATGGGAGGGTTTGAAAGCCCGTCACCTACAGAAGCCCTCCGAGGACCAGGAGTTGGAGGCAAGCGATATCAAGAAGTTGCAGGGGTTCCCTCCAGGTTGCTCAGTAGAGGCAAGCACCTCCAACGCCCTGACTCCCACCCTTGTCTGGAAACATGGCTGGAGAAACCGACTCCAAGAGGCACCAGTCTAATTGTTTGTTACTGATAAGCATGGAGGAGGGAGACTGAGGGGCAGACCTGGGAATGGGGGAATTAGCCTTAGCCTATTGATAGGACAGTACCCATTCCATTTCCCACAGTCTGATCCCAGAAGTCTGTAACCAGGAAAATACCCATCAGTAGAAGACTGGAGGCTTCTCTGGAGACCTAATGAAGAGGCCAGCTGGCTCTCTAACCAAAATGTGTTTGGCACCTACTGGGAAACCCATTTCTTCACAAGCTCTGCCCCAACCTGCAAATTGCTTTTATGTATTTTAGTCTTAATTATAAAAGGACAGCCAAGGATTACCAGGTATTTAAGAAAACTTGTGGCTGGGCTTAGCGGCTTGTGCTTGTAATCCTAGCAATTTAGGAGGCTGAGGCAGGTGGATCACCTGAGGTCAGGAGTTCGAAACCAGCCTGGCCAACATGGCAAAACCCCATCTCTACTAAAAAACACACACACAAAAATTAGCCAGGCATAGTGGCAGGTGCCTGTAATCCCAGCTATTCGGGAGGCTGACACAGGAGAATCACTCGAACCCAAGAGGTGGAGCCGTGAGCTGAGATCACACCATTGCATTCCAGCCTAGGCAACAAGAGCAAAACTCTGTCTCAAAAAAGAAAGAAGAAAGAAAGAAAACTTACAACGTGAACTAGAGAAGTCAGTAGAAGATAAATTTCAGCAGAGGATTAGACTATAACATGGAAGAAATGCTAGAAAGGAAAACAGAAATATCAAGAAATAGAAAACAGGAGTGAAAAGAAGACAGAGAGATTCAAAACAAGAGGTCCAACATTCTGAAATTCCAGTAAAAGAACAGAAGAGACTATCAAAGATATTGTGGAAATTTTTTTCCCAGAACCGAGGATCACAAGTCTCTGAATTAAAAGGCACACTCTGTGCCAAGCACAATGAATGAATAAAAAGAGCATAAGAAAGCACACCATTTTGAAATCTCAGGACTCTAGAGATAAAGAGAAGATGCAGAAGACTTTCAGAGAAGAAACAAACAATTGGAATCAGGAATCAGAATGGCCATACTAGATGTAAAAAGATAAAGACTTTCAAAATTCTAAAGGCAAATTGCTCTCAATCTAGAATTTCTTTTTCTTTTTTTTTATACAGGGTCTTGCTCTGCCACTCAGCCTGGAATGCAGTGGAATGATCATGGCTCACTGCAGCCTCAACTCCCAGGCTTAGGTGATCCTCCTCCCTCAGCCTCCTGAGTAGCTGGGACCATAGCACAACACCATGCCCAGATAAGTTTTTGTATTTTTTGTAGAGATGGAGTTTTGCTATGTTGCCCATGCTGGTCTCAAACTCCTGTGTTCAGAAGATCTGCCTACCTCAGTCTCCCAAAGTGCTGGGATTACAGGGACGAGACATCATACCCAGCCAGTCTAGTATTTTATACCCAAACCAAGCTATCCATCCAAAGAAAGGATAGAATAGACATATTCAGGCTTTCAAAGCCTGTCAGAATGAGGGTCAAAGCCAAGGAGAAGAAAGACGTAGAATCTAAAAAGGAGGGTTTCAAACACGAGGGAGCATCAGAGGGAAGTCCCTGCATAACAACAGCACAGCCCATCCAGACAACAGCCGGTCCAGGTCAGACTAATCAAACCCGAAGGTTATATGATGCATTTGGGAATTTAGAAACTAATATGATAGAGACTCAGAAATTAGAAGTAATTGCAGTTTCAGAGACAACAAAACATATAAGAAAAGGCGGCAACTTCAGGAACAACATTAGTTTGTAAAAAGGAATCAGCTTATATACCCTACTTGGCTCAGTGGTAAACCATATTTACATAGTCATAACAATGTAAATACTGACTAACCATTTAACAACAAGTTGCAACATACTGGGAAAATGCAAGGTTGAAAAGAAGGAAAGGGGAGATGAGCAGGAGAGCTATCAGAACACCCTATGCTTCTATCACATAACAGAAATCAGTAAACAATGTCTACATGTGACAAATCAAAAATTAGAAAAAGAACAGTAAAATATCAAGGAACTTGCCAGGAAAATCAATGAGGTATTGCAAGACCATATCCCTAAGGAAAGCAAAAAGAAAGATGGGAAGGAGTGAGTAGGAAAAGGGTGTTTTCCATCATAAGCTCTTTTGAACTGATAATGTTTTAAATTATATATACATATTACCTGGATTTTTTAAGTTAATTTTTTAAAAAAGAAAGAGAAAACATAAGTTCATCATCAAGGAATTACCAGTCTAGCTGGGGAGATAAGACACCAGCCTGTAAAAAGAGAATAAGAATAATAAAACTTTAAGTAACTGTTAAGGACAAAAATAGAACACGATTCACAAGGCAGTTTGACTAATTGCCAAAAAAATAATTCCAGAGTCAGAGAGAGAAGAGCTGGTTGCAGCCTTGAGGTTATAGGGGAAGACTTTGTAGGGTGGGAAGATCCGCCCTGGGTTTCCTTGGAAAGGCGGAACTGTCTACTTACACATGGCAAGGTCAGGCCAAAGAAATCTTAGAGGCAGAAACAAGACCTGCTAAGAGGGAGGACAGTAAGCAGTCCCTTTAGACTGAGTCACCAACTGCTTTTGTCCAATGTGGGTCCTACAGGAGCTGTTCAACCATCCAACCAGGAAGGGTGGATGGAGTCCAGGCTCTGAAAGGTCTTAAAAGTCAGGTTAAAAAACTTTTCAGTGTTCCCGGAAGAGACGCAGATCCACACCGAAGGTACACAAAACGACAGACGGCAAGAGCACATGGGGTCTTCTGTTTTGTCAACATTAATTACAGCAATTGACATTCTACCTTCACTCAGCCCGAATCTATCCCAGCCTGGTTTGGGTGGCGGAAGTGGGGATAGATCCATGAACCGTCTCACATACAGACTTTCCCACTCCTTCACGTCCTGTTTATTGTCCTGTTTTGCACTACACATGGCTCATGTATTAGCTTAATTAACCCTCAAAGAATGGACTAGTGGCTTAAAAAGATTCCTGGAAAGAAATTACAGATCATTAGTCCTAATAGTACTCATAGGGCAAGAAGAGGGAAGCGACAGGGAAGTTGCAGAGCAGACTCCTCTACGTCTCAGCCTGAGCTAACAGCAATAGTGGGCCGGGTGCAGTGGCTCACACCCAAAATCTCAACACTTTGGGAGGCCAAGGTGGACCAATCACCTGAGGTCAGGAGTTCAAGACCAGCTTGGCCAACATGGTGAACCCCTGTCTCTACTAAAAGTACAAAAATGAGCTGGGCATGGTGGCCCACACCGATAGTCCCAGCTACTTGGGAGGCTGAGGCAGGAGAATCGCTTGAACCTGGGAGGCAGAGGTTGCAGTGAGCTGAGATCACACCACTGCACTCCAGCCTGGATGACAGAGCGAGACTCCATCTCAAAAAAAAAAAAAAAAAAA